>PVKA01006780.1:0-81551 GCA_004027165.1 Ctenomys sociabilis | reverse complement strand
TGTGTGTGTGTGTGTGTGTGTGTGTGTGTGTGTGTGTGTTCTATAAAATGCTTAACCAATTGTACCTTCTGGGCTGGGCTTGATGAAGCACACCTGTAATCCCAGCACTTGGGAGGCTGACACAGAAAAATAACTGCAAGTTTAAAATCAGCTGGGGCTACAAATTGAGCTCGGGACCAGTCTGAACTTCATAGGAAGAATCTATTTCAAAACAGACCAAAAATAAAAAATTGTACCTCCTGATCATGTTTCCACTTGTATGCTTTTGTCCTTTTTACTGACTCACAAAGGACATCCAACATTCTGGACATTAAGCTTTGCCAGTTGTTCAGAAAACCTCCTTTCCTTTCCCTGGCACACCTGCCTAGTCTCTTTCACTCGGTCCAGCTCCTCTCCTGAGTCACTAAACCCAGGGATCAGTCACTCACTTTTTACCAACTTCATCCAGTCTTATAGACCTGACACCATTTCATATGCTAGTAATTCCCAATTTTATGTCACTGGCCTGAATCTTCTCCAAACTCCAGGCCTAAATGTCCAACTGCCTTCTGTACAATTACTCTGGAAACTGACTGGACATTTTTTCCCATTTGACTCATAGCAATTCATTTTTTCCAGTCATTCTGGCTATAAAGTTTGGTATTATTCTTGCCTAGTCTTTTCACAATCAAATCTGCTGCACTTACTGCTCTACCATATATATATATATAACAGGTGAAGGAGTTTTATTTAAAAATATTGATTGACATTCATAGTTCCATGTAACAATATCAGAAATTTGATGAGTAAAACAATTATTAAAAAGAAACATCTCTTCCACAAAAATCAAGGATGGAATTTCATGGCAGGAAATCCAGTGCAGATGTGGTGGCTCTTGGGGTCATTACAGGGGAAGATCGTGGTGCTATAATTTTGTGTGCTGGGCATACTGCCTGGTAGTTTTCATTTTTCTCCCCTTAAAAAAGCAATCATGAATATTTTACCCAGCATTTTTAGGAAAATACCTTCACAAAATGAACCATGTAGATTTTTTTGGTAATTAAAATCATTTCATATGTATTTGAAATAGAGCCAAAGAAAGATGTTTGTTTTTCCTTTCATTCTGAGGTTTAAATTCAGTAGAAATTTTAAGTGAAGAAAAGACAGTTATCCCGTCCCCTAATTTTTAGTAGTATGACGAGCAAGTATGTGAAAACAATTAAAAAAAGAAAAACAACGCTGTCGCAAAGAGCTTCTCTGAGGCAGGTTGCTGATTCAGGACGGTGGAAGATCACAATCAGGCCAGTCACGTAATGTGTAAAATCCTTTACTAATTGTTTTACACCACTAACGTCACAGCCCACAGGTAAATCTGCCACTCAACGTCTGAAAGCGACAAGCTGGCACCTGTCTGGCTCCAACCACTCCTACGTCACGAGCGAGAGCCAGGCCAGAGCACCCTTGGCAGTGCGGATGCCTCCCACAAGTTTAAAGCCACCCAGTTTTCCAGAAGAAATCTCTAACGGCTCTTAGCATTATGATAGCTACTGGGAAGGTGACATTTACTGTTTCTCTTCCAGTAGAGGTGCTAATAAAGTCTGACCCTGCCACCATTACAATCATACTGGCTTTATAAACATCAGCAAGACATCTGAGCTCTCCTGTGGCTACGGTGTTTTGAGCTGAGCCTCCCCACAGGCCTGGTGGAACTGACGAATCTCACGGTGCAGGACTCCCCACGGTCCTGTTAAAGGCCACGTCGATTTCCATAGCTTCATCTCCCACAGCCAATCTGATCTCTTCTAATCATGTTTTTAAATGAGACTGTGCAGCTGGAAAGCCACTGGCCACTGATGCCACTGGAATGTTATAGCCCGCAGCCTGCAGTGCTTTCACAGCGTCACAAACCCGGGCAGGACGAACACAAATGGCAGCCATAGTGATGCCTTCATCATATATATTGAAAGCTTTTAAGAGATCTTCCTGGATTGGGCATTTGGCTTTATAATAGTCTTTGGATATCGGAAAACGTTTCATCACCAGACAGTGTAGTGAGATCTATACAGATAATGGCTTTCAGGAGCCAGGCTGCCTGCCACTCCTTCACAGTTCTGCAAGCCTGGACTTGTTCCACCCGCCTCAGAACTGCTGGCTGATTCACCTGCATTTTGGAGATCCAGCTAAGGGCAAGCTCGGTGCTGCAGCTGCATGCAGCCATGGTGTGGATGTGCAGCTACAGACTCGCTACTTATATTTGAATTCAGAAATTTCTCAACTGGGATCCAGTTCCCAGCCCCATAGCCTGGCTGCCAGCAGGGATGCCCTGCAGTAACACAGCTCCCAGCTCACCATCTCAGGGCCAGTGACAATTTTAAGGTTCACATTTTTCCCCAGGCCAGGCCAGAAGTGTCAGGTTCAACATTCTCTGCCCTTCACCTGAAGAAGCCTTCATCTAGCAATGGACTACAACTGGTAGAACTTCCCCAGATCCCTTGGCTCACTACAGAATGCCTAGACATGCCCCACACTGGATCTGGGCTACTACCAAGACAAGCTCTTGCCATCGCAGCAGTAACACACATCTGTCTCTGGCAGCCACTGTGCTCTCTGGCTTCACCATCCATCCACTGTTCCTGAGATCACCTCCCAAAGGAGCAACTCGCCCAGTTCACCTCAGGCCCTTTCTGGCAGAACTCAAAGGAGACAGCTCCTAACTGGTGAGGATGTCCCCATGCCATATCCCCAGCAGAGAAGCTAGAAGGGTGTCCTCACAGCCAAACCATGCCACCCCTTCTTCAAGGCCTTCCACTCTGTCTCATGTGTAACAGAAGCCTAGGTCCTGTATGACCCAAGGCTGTCCATGCCCCTTTCTTCTGCCTCAGTGTTCATTCCACTCTTATTCCCGTGACTCAGCAGCAGCACCTCCTTTTGTTCCTCATGTATGCAGAGACAGCACAGGCACGGTAGGCAAAAACTCCAGATTTGCTTCCTGTTATGACTGTTGCTTTACTTGTTTTGCTTAGCAAATCAGTCCTGTCTCAAGGTCTTAGGAGTAATCTTCTATATTTTCTTTCCACAAGTTATAAAGTTTGCCTCCAATCTTTCATCCATTTAAAAGGGATTATTTTTTGTAAATGGTATAAACTGAGACCAAATATATAGCATTTCTTATACTGACACCAATTAACTCTCACGTTGATTATTGAAGCGTTACCCCAGTTCCCACTGTGTGAGTTTTCTCTATCCTAAATCACATTTGTATACACAGATCTTTGATTCTAGGCTCCAGATTCTTTGCACTGCTTAGTTTGCTATCTCAGCTAATGTTGCATGATCTTTACATCCTAGCTTTATAACTAGCTTCATCACTGGCAGGAACACATCCCTCCCGGGCCACCGTAGCCTCATCTGTTCATCTTAAAGTACCCTGACTGCTTAGGGACCATTGCTCTTTCTCATACATCGAACAGCAGTTTTTAAAATTCCAAAGAACATAAAAACATTGGTATTTTCATTAAATCTGCACTGAATCACAAGTCAATTTAAAGAAAATCAATAATCCTATGAAACTGACAATAATTAACATGTGATTTCATCTATTTTTAATGTATTTCAATAAAATTCAAAATTTTTCTACATAGAGATATTGCGCACATTTTGAATTTATTGTCAGAATTGGTGGTATCTTAAAGAAAAACAATTGACTTACTTGAGCAATCTTGTATTCAGCAACCTTGCTAAACATTCTAAATAGTCTTAAGACTAGTGTAGATAGATGGACAGATAATAGCATCTGTTGTCATCAACTAGGAAAATAATTATTGAATTTTGATATAATTCATGTATAAAAAATAAGTAAGCAGCTACACTCTTAATTTACTGATAAGAGACATCTGCTAAAATAATATCTGTAAGTATAATATCATGTATGCACTTTGTACGATACCAAAACATTATGAAAACAGTTTGCAATATATTAATTTATCGAATCTGTCTCGTTAAGGTGTCTTGAAACTGTCTGATTGATATTTGTACTTCAATAAAATAAAAAAAATAAAGAAATAAAAATAGCATCTGTTTATGATGATAGTTTTGCTTACTCCTTCTCTAATCCTTACCTATTTCATTCACTTATTTAGTCCTAATCATTATTTTTTTAATGCTCTAATGCATTAAATATTAAACAAAACAGGCAAAAACCTGTGTGGTAGAGCTGACATTCAACCCCCTGACCCAGCCAGAACCAGAAGCTTGACGTAGGGAAGTGGTACCAGGCATCATTGCCCTTTTCCGATTTTAAAAGGAACTGATTCCAAATTTCACCATTATATAATACATGCACACAATTTCTTGATACTTCTTATCTAGTAAATAACTCTTAATTGCTAATCATTCTCTCATTAAAAATTTCAGTTTTATTTGATGTCTTCTCTGCACCCATAAGACAATCACACTAATGGTCTCCTTTGAGCTATCAATGTAAATTACAGGAACAGATTTTCTGAGTTGGACCTTGTATTCCTAGAATAAGCCTGATTTGCATTTTCTTTTCTGTACTCTGCTGGATTTGTTTTGCTTATACATTGTTTAGGATGCTTCCATCATTAGTTAGTGTGTGTGGATTATGATCTTCTGCACTTGTATTCTTTTTTTCAAATTTTTTCTGTTAAGATTATAGCAGGGAGAGCTGCTGGCATACAGGCCGAGACTGCGGACCAATGACCGCACATCCAAGGCACAGAATAATAGCTCCTCAAGTCTGCAGTAAAACATGGCCTCCAATACAACTGCATTGCAAAAAATGGGAAAGAAACAAAATGGAAAAAAGTAAAAAAGTTGAGGAAACAGAACCTGAAGAGTTTATGGTAGAAAAAGTACTGCACTGACATGTAGCAAATGGGAAGGTGGAGAATTATCTGAAGTGAAAGGGATTTACAGATGCTGACAATACATGGGAACCTGAAGAAAATTTAGATTGTCCAGAGTTAATTGAAGCATTTCTTAATTCGCAAAAAGCTGGTAAAGTAAAAGACGGTACAAAAAGAAAGTCTTTATGACAGTGAATCTGACAACAGCGAGTCAAAAAAAAAAAAAAAGAGATGCTGCTGACAAACCTAGAGGCTTTGCTAGAGGTCTTGATCCTGAATGAATTGGTGCCACGGATAGTGGTGGAGAATTGATGTTTCTCATGAAATAGAAAGATTCAGGTGAGGCTGACTCAGCGCTGGCAAAAGAGGCAAATATGAAAGGTCCTCAAATCATCACTGCTTTTTATGGAGAGAGACTAAGACATATATTATACATACATCTACATATATAATATTGCTGTTGGTTTTGATTTATGAACTTTTTTTTTTGGCAGAACCAGGTATTGAACTCAGTTTGTTTTTTTTAAATGAACTTTTTTTTGGTTTTGATTTACTAGTGTGAAAAAACACATTCTAATCAAGTTTAATATGTCAGTTTTGAAAGTAGTATTTGGGGAGTTGTTGGGTTTTGTTTTGCATCTATAGCACTGGTTACTTTGAACAAACAAAGCTTTTGTAGTCGCTTCCTTTATAAAAAAAAAAAATTATAGCAGGCAGCTAGGCACAGTGGTACTTGCCTATAGCCCCAGCTTCTTGGGGGGGCTAAGGCAGGAGGATCACTTGAGCTCAGAGGTTCGACTCCAGCCTTGGCAAATATAGCAAGCCTATGTCTCAAAATAAAATTAAATAAATAAACACCAAACTAGACATGTAATAATCAGGTAATGTTCATTCTTTTTCTATTCTCTCAAAAACTTGTAGTTTAGATATAGACATACTGTTCAAAACCGTAACAATAAGGTGTTTACCTTGTAGGAAGATTATTTATTGATTCAATTCCTTTAATACTTCAACAAAACATCTAAGGTTTTCATCTCTCCTGTCAGATTTAACTCCATATTTTTCTTTTTTTGGTACCGGGGATTGAACTCAAGACCTTGATCTTTGCAGGTAGGTGTTTATACTGCTGAGCTACCTCCAAGGCCTCTGTATCCAGTAATTTATTTTAAGTCTTCAAATGTATTGGTTGAAGCTGTTCAAAATACCCTACCATCTCCTCCTCACACCTGTGTGCAGTCACTTCCCTGTCTCAGACCTTCTAACCCAAACACATGCCGAGAAGCTGCACAACACCGGCTCCCTTCGTCACTGGGAGCATGTCCTGATACATCACTTCTGGCTCACGGGTTCCGACCCTAAGACCCTTGGCCCCGTGGAAGCAGCAGGGTGGGGCCCCTGAGGATGGCCCAAAGGCTAGGTTTTCCTCTGTGGATGGTAAGCAGTGCAACAGCAGTGCCTGGTATGCTTAGCAATGGCAATACTGCTTCTCTCACCTTGCGTAAAAATGAATGGGGCAAAGAAGACTGAGAGGTGAACATGCTAGAAGGCCCTCCTACATGCCAGGAGCTGGCCAGTTCCTAGAGTGAGCACAGGGATGCTCTGGGGAGAAGGGCATGGCACCGCCCCTCCAGTTGAGGGTTCCTGGGCAATGCCCCACACACCCATTACATCAGTGTCTTCTTTGGCTCACCTTGCTGTTGCTCCATGAGGGGCTCATTACAATCAGGAAGGGTTACTCAGGGAGGAACTGGCATAGGGATGGGTTACCTTGAGGCATGGTGTAGGCCTCAGTAGAGTTCCACACAGGGATGAGGCAGCACCCTGCTCAGCCACTGTGTATGTGGACAAAGCAGCTGCCTTGCTAAAGCAAGGATATGCACTGGATAGTGGTGAAAGGTTGGTCCTTTCAAATTGGTGAGATTGGTGAGAATGGTGTTTGGGGAATGGGTATGGTATGCAGGCCATTGTTTTACACACAGATGCCTATCAGAGTACAACCATGGCTGGAGAGTCACCAAAAACCAAGTGTTGTTTGCTGAACAGGGTTGTACACTGTGATCCTAGCTATGTAGGAGACTGAAGTAGGAGGATCATTAAGTTCAAGGTCGACCTGGGCTACACAGCTAGACTCTGTCTCAACATTTTAAAACTAAGGGCCAGCCAAATAGCTTAGCAGATTAAAGCGCCTACTTAGGCAGACACAAGGACTGGGGTTCAATCCCTAGCATGACATTCCAGCTCTGCCCCCAGGGCATGCTGAGATGATGATGGAGACTAGACATGATAGCACAGGACTGTAATCCCAGCACTTGGGAGGCTGAAAACAGGAGGATCACTATGAGTCTGATCTCTGTAGTGAGACCCTGTAGACTCTGTACTAAATACTTTTTTTCCAGAAGCAGGGATTGAACTCAGGCCCTTGCGCTTTCCAGACAAGTGCTTATTCTACTGGGCTATCTCCCTGGCCCCTAAATACATTTTTAAAAAATCAAAATTTTAAAAATATAGAGGATTAGGGATATAGTCTAGAGTTACAGTGTTTGCCTACCATGCTGAAGGTCCTGGGTCCAATCCCTAGGACCATGGGGAAAAAAGCATTTGTATGAGTGAATGACAGATGCCAGCCTCTGTCCTTACCATTCCCAACAGGCACACAAAGGAATAATGACCCAAGATCTTCATCACAAGGCTGACTCAGCCTTGGCCAGTGCTGACTACTGGCTCATAGGGTGCCTCTACGTGGTGCCAGGAAGCTGCAGCCAGCCGCTCAGTGGCACACTGGTCACATGTACCCTTTGCCTAGAAAGGTCAGTGATTTTCCTCAGCTGAGAACCACCACGTCCCAGGTACCTTGGCCTGCACAAAGCTCTGCAAGCTGGCCTCAGACTGGCTGACACAGAAGTCCATATAACATCAACTCCTGGCAAGCAAAGGTGTCAGTTGTCACAGGTGATCCATTAGTGTCTCAAACACAACAGCACCGGCTGGGCGTGGTGGCGCATGCCTGTAATCCCAGCACTCGGGAGGCAGAGGCAGGAGGATTGTTGAGTTCGAGACCAGCCTGAGCTACAAAGTGAGCTTAGGCCAGCCTGAACTGCAGTGAGACCCTGTCTCAAAAAGACAAAAAAAAAAAAAAAAAAAAAAAAAAAAAAAAAAAAAAAAAAAAAAAAAAAAAAAAAAAAAAAACACAACAGCACCGGATAAAATGTTGAAACAGAATCCAAACCACAAATACAATGTAGGACCGGCAATGTACCTCAGGCTAAAGTGCTGTACTGCAAGGTGAGCCACATCCAAACAGTACTGGGAAAGTACACTGCCCAGTCAATATAATGCATGGAGCTAGAAGGAAGGGTGGCCTCTCTCAACAACTTTCCAGAGAACCGGTGTGGAGTACGTGTTCATCTTCACCGTGACCTTATGTTAGGCAAATCCACAGGTTGCATTCAAAGGGGCAGGGAAGGCTCTGATCAGGGATTACCCAAGGCCACAGCTACTTGGCCATGGGAGTTCCATGTCAGATGACCTGCAGGCCACGTATTGAGTTCCCTTACTGACCACAGTACCTGAGCCTGACTACTGTGAAAGGCAAGGCTGCTGCGACATAATGGTGCAAGAAGTCTGTTTTGCAGCCAGGGGTTCCATAGGGCCTTTACGGATACTGTGTTAACTGTAACTAGACCACCACAGCCTCCAGAATCAGACAATGGAATGGCAAGTAGGCCTTGGCACCTAAGAAGGCCAGAAAGAGCAGAAGGCTCAGCACAGGTGAGGGGCTTGAAATGGAATGGCAGAGGGATAAGAGAACGCTATCAGTTCCACATGGACCAACACGGCAGGGAGCTCATCTGTCTTCCAGAGCACTTGGATATTACCTTCTGAAGAATATAATAATGAGTGTGGCAGAGCTGAGTGGGCCATACAGGAGCCTGTGTTCTACAACACAGTCCTAGCTGATAACTCACAGGGCCCCTCAGCTGCTAATGCCTGCATGCAGTACACTCAGGGCAGCTGGAGGTGCATAAATATCGACCACTGGTATAGCCCATAGCCCCATGCAGTGAGGAGACAGAAAAATTCATAGCCCCCTTTTGCTGCAGGACCAGCCCTGAGGAGTAACCTACTCCATCTCGGAGGTTCCCTGGGGAATGATCCAAACCCTGTCCTGAATATAGCTTAAGACAGGGCACTACTGGCCCTCCTTCTCTTCCCCAGCTGTGGCCCCATGGTTTTTCCTCTTAAGGAGTAACCTATACACGAGCCCTCATTTCAGCATCTGCTTCCAAAAATTCAAACTGAGGCAAATGAGATTTTCTGTTTGTTTCCAATTTAATGTCATGCACTAAAAAAAAAAAAAAAAAAAGTTTTTAGATTCAGATTCTTTGACACCTGTTGAGTTGAGTTTATGTCCCAGTACTGGTCAACTTTCAGACACAATCTACCCCTCTGGCACAATCTGCCCCTTGATCAAGAAGGGGCAAGGATGATGGAATCTCTAGATAAATAGACAGATTATAAATATAGGTAGGTAGGTAAATTAGATAAGTAAATACACAGACAAACAGACACAGGCTGACTGACCAACCTATCTCTCAAAATTGATATTTTACCGTGTTTGACATATTATTCAGATTAAACTATTAGCTATGTATACATCAGACATATAAAAATCTAAAAGCTCATATTTCCTTTCTTGGTTATTAACACAGAGCTCCAGAGGATTCTCAGACCACCAGCCTGAAAGATCTCTGGGAGCTGCTTTCTTATTCAAGAAAGCACTTGCCACACAGCACCCACCACCAAGCTCCACCTCTGGAGAGGCACCTCTGTCTTGGAGGTGCACCAAAGGGAAAACCCTCTAGAAGGAAACCACTTTGGGTCCCCAGGGGGAAGGTAAGAAAAATGCTACTCACCGCAATCTCTGTTACTAAAATATCAGTAATACTTCCCAACACAGTGACAAAGTCAAAGACATTCCAGGCATCTCTGAAATAGTTCTAGAGAAAGAGAAGAGCAGTTAGTGCTGATAACTGGCACAGGTGGTAGCCCTTGATCAAGAAGGGGCAAGGATGATGGAATCTCAGCACAATGCCAGGGACAAGCTGATGACACCTCTGGGCTGGCAGATGCAGAACTGAGAGACACATGTCCCAGCACTTCTATGTCCATGGACAACACTGTGGCAAGACTCAGAAAGTAGACTGTCAATGTACCCCTCTCCTGGGGTTCCCACAATGTCACACATGCTCTCAGGATTCCAAGACGTCCCAGATCTAAACTTTAAGCTAACAAAAATCACCCAAAACAGGGGGAGCAAAATGTAGGCCACAAATCTTGGCAAAAAGGAAGTCAAGGCACATACCAGCACCCCAAAGGCGATGATCTTCAGCACGCATTCCATGGAGAACATGGATGTGAACACAATGTTCAGGCATTTCAGCATCAGCTCATACTCGTAGGGTGCATCGTAGAACTGCCCAGGGAATAAGTATCAGTGGCGGAGAACACAGTGGCCCCAGATATCCCACTCAGGACCAGCACGACCTCCTACCCAAGTACAGGGCAGACAGACCCTACATCTGCCTGTGCCCAGGCCACCCCTCCTTGCTTTCCCATGGTTCCCAGAATCTTCTCACTGTCTCAGCCCACAAGCAACAAAGGCACTGGAATCCCACAGGCTCCCTGTGCAGGCCGGATGTGAAGCAACTGTAGCTCTGGTATATGCTGGCAGGAAGAAGGCTGCATAGAATAGTCAGGAATCCTGACTTCCATGGGTGCTAGCTGGCCACCCACCATCACTACCCACCTACCTTCATCATCAGTACAACAGTGTTAAGAGCAATCATGGCCATGATGAAGTACTCGAAAGGCGGAGAGACAACGAATGTCCATGTCTTATACTGGAATGACTGTCTGTTTTGAGGCATGTACCGTGTCAGGGGCTTGGCGCTGATGGCGAAGTCAATACAAGCCCTCTGCATAGGGAGAAAGAGTAGCTTAAACTCGGGGGGCATCTAGCCCTGTGGCCCTCCTGGACTGTACCCCGTACTGTCCCCCATGGGGAGCTGAGATAAGAAAAGAGGCAGCAGAGCAAGCCCAGGCCTCCTCCAAGCGGGTCCCAACTGACAAAGAGCAGCCTCCTTCTGTAGAGGAAGGAGGTCTTGCCTGTGCTATCTATGATTATGGTGTGTACAGAAGGTGGTTCTAGCCACACTGCCCACAACAGAGTACACAGAGGCTCTGCCTACCTCGTTCTTCTCCAGGCTGCATTCAGACATCACTTTGTCCCCCTGCTCCTGGAAGGTGATGATGATCAAGGCCACGAAGATGTTGACGAAGAAAAAGGGGAAGACCACAAAGTAGACCACATAGAAGATGGAAAGTTCCATGCGAAACCCGGGGCTTGGCCCCTGTTCCTCATAGGTGGCATCCACGGAGTGTTTCAGCACCCTGGCCAAGGGGACAGCAGACATCAAGAGAGCTTCCCAGATTATTACCTACGCTACAGGGACACTTCAGGTGTGGTGCAGACCAGTGATGAGGGTGGGGGTGCTAGGATTGGAGGGGGCGAGCTGAGTTCACAAGTGCCTGCCTCAGCTTCCTCTCTGCCAAGCAGCTTCCCTAAGCTGGGAGCACTCACATAGGCCACCCCTCTCCTGTGGACACCGTGAACAGTGTCAGCAGGGCCCAGAGCACGTTGTCGTAGTGGAAGTCATATTTCTTCCATTGTCTCGGCTGTGCTTCCACTTCCTCCTTCTCATAATCCAAATACTGACCCCTGAGAATGGAAACACAAGAGAGGAGAGATTAAAGATAAGAAGAAAGAGAAAAAGAGCAGTTAGTGCTGTAACTGGTATAGGTGGTGGGCCTTGATCAAGAAGGGGCAAGGATGATAAAATCTCACAGTACCAAGTCTGCCATATGTGGAAGGAAGGGCTTCCTCAAAAGACGCCACCAGGAAAACTGGACTCCATTCATTTTGATACACAAGCACAAATTTGAACTCTAACCTCACTCCAAGTGCACAAACTAATGCAAAATGATTCAAAGACCTAAGTGCTAGTGCTAAAAGTATAATACTTTTGGAAAACACAGAGGTAAATTTTCATGGTCCCATATTTGGGAATGGATTTTTATATCTTTTTTTTTTATATAGGGTCTTGCTATGTAGTTTGAACTCATAATGATCCTCCTGTTTTCAGCCTCCTCAGTGCTGGGATTCCAGGTATGTATTCTACACCTGGTTTTGGAAATGGATTTTTAGATATGGAACCAGAATCAGGAGCAACAAAAGAAAAACAATGACATAGAATGAACTTCATTAAAACTTTAAATTTTGTGTTCCAAAGGATACCATCAAGCAAGTGAAAAAAAGCACAGAATGAGAGAATGTGTCAGTTGTATAAAAGAACTGTTACAATCAATGGAAGACAGCCCAATTTGAACAGTGGGTCATGTATCTCAATAAATATTTCTCCATAGAAGACATGCAAAGGGTCAATTCGCACATGAAAAGATCCTCAGCATAATGAGTTGTCAGAAAAAATCAAATCAAAACCATACTGAAATATCACTTCATTTCTATTAGGGTGAATGTAACTAAAAAGAAACAAAAACAAAAAGGAAAAAAATGTTGGCAAGGATATAGAGAAATGGGAATGCTCATACATGACTGGTCAGAATGTGAAACAGTTTAGCCACCTTGAAAACAATCTGGTGTTTCCTCAGATACTCAAATACAGCTACCATATCACTCATCAATTCTACCCTTAGGTGTACAGTATACCCTAACCCTAAAGGAAATGTCTATACAAAAACTTGTACACAATTATTTATAGAAGCATTATCCATAATAATCAAGAGGTAGAATAAACCAAGTCTACCAACAAGTGAATAAAAACATAAAATATGGCATATCACTGAGCCACTTTATGGCTTAAACAGCAAATGTCCCTGAGAGGTCTTTTGTTCAGAGGTGGGGCTTTTGGAAGGACAGCTATACTCATCAGTGGGTAAGAGGTATGTCCTAGACAGAAAAAGCAGAATGGGTCAGATGTCAAGGTGCAAGCCTGTAATCCCAGCACTCAGAAGGCTGAGACAGGATCACTGTGAGTTCAAGGCCAGCCTGGGCTACATGTTGAATTGAAGCCCAGCCTATAGTACCTAGTAAGACCTTGTCTGCAACAAAAAAAAAAAGGGCAGCTCACTGGGAGATGACCTAGAAGGGTGCATTCTTGTCCTCGGCCCCTCCCTTTCCTCTCTCTCTCTTCCTCCCCCCCTTGCCTGACCTCCATGTGTTGGGCATCTCCCCTGCCCTATGTTCATCCATTCATGCCACTCTGCCCTGGAGCCGGCAGCTAAAGCATGAGCCAAGGGCTGGGTGTGATGGCATATATCTGAAGGCCACTACTTGGGAGGCTAACACAGAAGCGTCACTGTAAGTCTGAAGCCAGCCTGGGCTACATAATGAGTTCAAGGTTAGACCATGTAGTGAGAGCTTATCTCAATCAATTAATCAATCACTCAATCAAATCATGAACCAAACTGACCATGGTGGTGTACACCTGTAATCCCAGAAGGCTAAGCCAGTAAGATCACCATGAGTTTGAGGCCAGCCTGGACAACATAAGAAATAATAATAATAATAATAATAATAATAATAATAATAATAACAATAATAATAATGATGAGCCAACAAAAACATTTCCTTCTTAAACTATGGGTATTAGGTATTTTGTCCCAGTGATAGGAAAGGGTCACTAATATAGAAAACTGGTGTCAAGAGTGGGGTTATGGCCAGCCAAATACCTCAGTGGGTTAAAGCAACTGCTTAGGCAGATTCAGGGGCCGGGACTTTAAACCCTTGGCTTGCCACGCCAGCCCCACCTCCAGGTTGCTGACACAGTGATTGAGAATGGGCATGGTGGCAAGTGCCTGTAATCCCAGCACTTGGGAGGCTTTAAACAGGAGGATTACTACGAGTCCGATCTATGCAGTGAAACCTGGTAGGTCCTGTCTTAAAAATACAAAAAAAAAAAAAAAAGAGCGGGGTCATGTCTGTGACTATACTTGATCATATGGTTTAAAAGCCTCTAGAAGGATCTTTATAGGAGGAGTTTGGAAAAGTTTGGAGAAGCAGGCTAGAGAAACCCTAAAAGGGGCAATACTGGTCAGGCATCAAAAGATCAGAATGCTGATAGAAATGCAGGTAGTAAAGATCAGGCATACGGCCTCTTTTAGAACCTAGGCTAGAGGTCATGACTTTCACATACTGACAAACAATTTGTCTACCTTTTTCCCTAAGACTGTGTGAGGCTGACTTTGAAGATGGTAAACTGATTTACCTGGTGAGGAAAATTTCAAGGCAGCCCAATGTTCAATCTGTTGGCTGCTTTTAGCCAAAACTACACTAAGAATCAGGAGCAAGAATAGAGTGGAAAGATGTGAAAATTTTGCAGCTTATCCCAAAAGGAAATATCAGGGCCAGGGAGACGTCTCAGTGGAATAAGCACTTCCCTGGCAAGCACAAGGGCCTGAGTTCAATCACCAGTTCCACAAAAAAAAAAAAAAAAAAAAGGAAATGTATATAAAGTTGGAGCCAATGGCAGCATGACTGCTGAAAGATGAGCACTGAAAAGAAGTCAAGGACTCTGCATTACACAGTAGGAACAATGCTTTACGGACATTTTCGGAAATGGCAGGACCCCTCCATCCATCCCAGGGTTAAGGGTGAAAAAGAATAAACTCCTTTGAAAGACTTTAAGAAGAGAGTCCCCCAGAGTGTCCTGCTCATTTAGACCTGCCTAGGGAAGTGTTTCCCTGAATTTGGCCATTCATGTATTCAGAGGCTACTCCAGCCATGGTCCAAGGAGATGGGCTGTTGTCCCAGCTGGCAGCAGATCTTGGCATTCATGTGGTGAAGGCTTTTCAGATATGCAGAATATAAGAGCTGTAAGGTCATAGAGACTTCTGCCTAGATTTCAAAGGAAGGCCTCGGAGGTTAAGCAATGTGCTCCTGAGAATGAAGCTGAACATGTAAAACAGACCTCAGGAAATTAAAGATATCAAAAACACAAAATGTTCACCAAGGACAGCCTAAGTCAGCAAGCAGAGACAGGCTAAGCGACAGGCTATGTGGGCTGCAACATCATGAGGGTGTTGCTATCCAAGCTATCTGGAGTTTACATCTCGCTGTGATGCTGTGGGGTGGTAGATATGGAATGACAAGATTTAATTTTTTTTTTAGCTGATTTTCAGTTTTGCTTTGGTCCAATTTTACTAGAGCCCTGCATTTCACATTTAAAATTAAAATTTCGGCTGGCCAAATAGCTCAGCAGATTAAAGTGCCTACAAGCAGGTACAGGAGCTGGGGGTTCAATCCCTGGGCCAGTCATGCAGGCCCTGCCCTCAGGGTACACTGAGAGGGCAATTGAGACTAGATGTGGTGTATGTGCCTGTAATCTCAGCTCTTGGGAGGCTGTAAGCAGGTGGATCACTGTGAGTCCAATCTAGCAGTGAGACTCTTCCCCAAAAATATAAAAATAAATAAAATGAAAATGTTTACCTTGTACAGTTGCATGTATGTTTCTAACTTCTCTTCTGATTTGTACAAGGCCTCAAGAGCTAAAAATCTGCCCTGAATTTCAGAGGACACTTTACACTTGGACTTTTTAGCAATACTGGGACTGTTAAACATAAGGATCTAAATGGGGGCTGGCAAGATAGCTCAGCGGTCTAAAGCGCCTGCTTTGGCAAGCTTAGGCAAGCTCTCAAGGACTGCAGTTCGATCCCCAGCACCACATGCTGTGCCAGCCCCTCCCCACAGGGCTGGCTGAGCTGACCTCCTCCCCCACACACAAAAAAGTCTGTGATGTGTAGCGAGACACTGTAACAAATAAATAAAAATTTAAAAAAAAAAAATAAGGATCTAAATGTATTTTGCATAATGAGATAAATAAGAGCTTTGGGGGGGCAGATATAGAATGTTAAGGGTTTAGACCCAAAATGACTCCCGGAAGTCTCATGTGTTTAGAGGTAGGGCTTCTGGAGAGTGACTGACCAAAGGGGAGTGACCCTCACCAGTGGGGGAGTTCACAGTTGGATGCAGTCCTAGCCTGGTCAGAAGAGGCAGACCACTTCGGGCATGACCAGGAAGGGTACAGTCTTGTCTCTGGCTCCTCCCTTTTCTCTCCCTATCTTTCTTCTCTCTCTCCCTCCTTCTCTTCCTCTCTCTTCTGGTGTATTTCTAGTTTTGTTTTTGGTTTTCCTGAGGTAATGAAAATATTCTAACATTGACTATGGTGATGTCTGTATATATCTATATATGAATACTTAGAAACCAATGAATACTGTATACTTTAAAAGGATTATATAAATTAGATAGTATGAGAATTCTATCTCAATAGAACTGCTAAAAACACCAAAGGATACCACTGCGGTGAAGACAGAATTATTTTGTCTAACAAATGGTGTTAGGTAACTATATCCATGCTTATCTCTGACCATGCCTTGTACAACACAGAATTGACTCCAATGGACTAGATCTTAAGGTGAGAGGCAGAAACAGCCCTTTAGAAGGGAACAGCCCTAACCTTGGGGGAGATTTCTTAAGTCAGACTGAGACAGCTTTTGTTTGTGAACAATTAGGTTTGGAAACCCAAGTATCTGGCAAAATTTTGTTTTTGTTCAAAAACTATATTGGGTGACAAACATGACCATAGCCATCTTTTCCAGAATTCTGGAATGAATTAAGTTTGTTAAGGTACTACCGTACAAGCTAAGTGGTGATGGAGACCACTATGAAGTGCCTTTGAGCAGAGTTTATATTAACCAACCATCTTTTCATGTTTACTTGTGAGTTTGCCCAAGGCCCAGGGCAAAAGACTCATAGTAAGTGGCCCTGTGTGAGTCACTGGTCCCGCTGAGGTCTATATAGGCCTGTGAAGTAGGGATGCCTCAAAAGACCAGACTAAAGGAGGCTGTAGCTAGACTTCTCACTCCCATGGTGAGGGCCGTCTGGAGATAGCAGTTCTCCTAAATTAACATACATGTTATGTGGGGAAGTCCTTGAAGCGATTCCCGAGTCCTGCCCAGATTCTTGCATTTTCTTTGGTATCCCCCTCCTTTGTTTGAAAAGCTAATAAATACAGGCTGCCCACAGACTTGGTCTAAAAGCCAAAGAAATCTCGGATGCTGTAAGAGGGCTTTGTGGTCCTGATGGGGCCCCATGCCATTTCTCTTATTCAGTTAAGGGCTCACAGTCCGCTCTTCTGGGAAATTGCAGGCCTGATCAGCCTGCAATAATGAGGGAATATTATTAATCCAATAAAAAGGGCTGTGCTGAAATCGTGCTCTTTAAAATACATCACGTTCTTTTTAAAGCACCCCACAAAGACAGAAAAGACATTTATATCCTCAGTTTATGTGGAGATCCTTTACCCAGGACATGACAGAATTCCTACAAATCAATCTATAGAGACAAACAATCTGCACAGGAAAACTGATAAATACTTGAAATGCACAGGAAAGAGCTCCCACCTGTGCCATCGCTTCACTAAGTGCTTGGCGGCATCAGCACAGCAGGACACAGACGCAGCCCGGGTCCCTCCTAGACCGCCACCCCAGGCGTCCACACATGTCCCTCCATCACTGAGGACAGTACCCCATGGGCACTACCACATGTCTACCCATGACAGGGCAGATCAGTAATAGTCTGTGTAACATCCCCATTACCAGAGACAACACAGACCTTTTCTGTGGAGGTAGAAAAGAGCCACTTGACTGGCCTTGGGCAGAGTGCTCGCTCTGCCATACACTCATCAGGGTGTCTCCACGCTGTCTTGAGGACTGGGAGGGCCCAGGAAGATCTGAGGCACCCCATAGACCAGGAAAGCATTCCCAGCTGTCATGGGGTCAATCCCTCTGACCCTGTAGCCCAGGCTAGATTTCTAGCTAGGGTTTAGCTAAACATAACTCTGGGTTAGAATACCTTGTTGGCTACAGTGAGATCTTTGGATGTCTGCAGGCAAAGCAGAAGGTGTCCCTCAGCAGAGATGACCTTGTGGAAGAAGACATGCTGGGACCCGGTGAAGCTGGGGACATCTCTTCCTTACCAGCATCATGCAAGCAGGTCTCACTATGTGTCCCCACTTTGCAAAGGAGTTTCCCAAGCCACGTGACCAATCCCACCAGGTTTGTGAGGAACACTAGGAATTCCATCCTAGTGCTGAGTGCCCCCTCCCTGCCTCAGTTTACCTGCAGTCCCTCTCCAGCTCCTTAGATTCATCAGTGCAGTAGAAAAACTTCCCTTTGAAGAGCTGTACTGCAATGACGGCAAATATGAACATGAAGAGCATATAAACAATCAGGATGTTCAAGACATTCTTCAGAGAGTTTACTACACAGTCAAACACAGCCTGTGGGCAGGAAAGCAGAGCAGTGTGAGGAGGGGGAGCTCGTTCTCCTGGTAGGCTACCAGGAGATGTGGTATACTCCCTTGCTGTCCTTGCCCTGCTCCAGCCCATCAGCAGTAGGGGTGGCCAGCCTGAGGGCCAAGCAGAAGGGCTGTGGCCCAGGGCCGGGCCACCACAACAGACGCTGGGCATGCTCAGGGCTCCATGCCGACTCTGGTCTGGGACCACCACCCACATGACTTCTCTTAGGTGCTCCCACGCAATCTTGCTCCCTGACTTTGCTGACCAACATTTGCACAGGTGCTGGCTAGAAGGCACCTGCTCCTTCCCCTGCTAAACCAGACATGACTTTGCCAGGCCTGGAGGCTCTGGCATCTTCTCAGGTCACCTCCCTCCCAACCCTCCAGTGTAAGTTATAAAAAACTATTTTCCTGTACAGTGATACCTTGGTTGTCAATGTTTTAAGACACTATCATAAGCACCATAAGCTATATGAGGCACCAGCCCCTGGTACCCACAGTGAGACACAGCACATGACTCACTCTTGGCCCAGCCAGGATTTTTCAAGTCGGATTTTTGGTTCAACTATCAAGCAAAGTTACAAATACTAAGCAGATGTTTTTTTCCAAAGTTCAATCTTGCAGACATCCAGTAACCGAAGCATCACTGTAATTCCTACTTGACCCAGTGTCTCTAAGGACTGAGTGCCCAGCTGTTATGACAGATCACAACATAAAGCTCCAGAGGACTGCAAGTGTTAAAAGACAGAGAGCATATACTCAGTAATTATTAAGACTGGGTTTATATTCTCCCTTCACCCAGAACCTCAACTGTGCCCAGCCCTGGAGCTGCTTTCCAAAGCCCCTGTCAGCCACTTCCTCCCCACATCTCATGCCCCCACAGTCCCTTTCTTATCCTGCAGCATTAAAGAAAACATCAGGCCTCATGGGGGTTATGGGAGATTGCTAAGAACAAGCTCTCTTTGAGGGGTGCAGGGCTTAGTAACCCCACACTCCTCACACAGACAGGTGATTTGGGCAGATGCATATAAACACACGTACACAGGCATGCATGTGCTCACACAGGCTTATACACATGCTTGTACTACACACAGCACATCCCTCAAGCCCCAACTCCAGGCTCCTACCTTGAGCTTAGGCAGCCGCTTGATGGTCTTCAGAGGCCTCAGAACACGCAGGACTCTCAGGGACTTGATGGTGTTGATGTCTTTCCCTTTGGATCCTCTAGAAGGGAGAAGCCTCAGATGAAGAGGCAAGATATAAGGGTAAGCCTGGCTCCCTCCCAGCCCAAGGCATGGTTTACAGAGCCTTGTGGATTTTTGTGTCTGGCTCCAGGGTAGAGTAACAAGCTCAGGTTTCCCCTTGTGGCTGCCTGCACTGGGCTTCATCTGAGGACAAGGCCCTAGGGAAGAGCCAGTTCAGCAGGTGTGGTGCACAAAGGCAGCTGAGTGGGTGGGAATAACCCATTCCCTCAGACCACAGCAGCTACTTCGATCTCCCTGTGGCTCCCTGACACCTGGCCCAATGCAACTTCCAGCAACAAAGAGTACTGAAGGGCCTGACATTTGGTGGGTGCTCAGGGTGGAGGTCTGTGAGCAAACCCCGTGGTGCTAGGGCCTGCTGGAGGTACCAGAGGAAGAGCGCCTCCCTACTTCTTAAGGATAGGCTTGTCTGGCCCCGGCTCTGCAGTCCACATGCCTGTTCTCAGGAGATTACCCTCCTCCAGGTGACCCAAAGGAAGAAGGGTCAAAGGGGAAGAGTAAGGAAAAAAGTAAAGTCAAACACATAGACACAGGGTTAACGCAAGCATTCAGAAGAAAATTTCAGGCCCTAGAAGCAGGCTCAAAAGCCCAAATTAGAGGACCCAGCTTAGGGACTCTCACAACAACCAGAGCAGACTCAAGTAGCTGCCTGTGCCTCTTGGGGACCCAGGAATTGGCTACCTGGACCAGGTCTGCTGTGTGGGAAGCTCTCCACTGAGGAAGCCCACAGCGAGCACTCAAGACTGGGCAGCACCCTACACACAGACTCTGCCTGGGCTGCTGAGGCCACTCCTCCAACACACCCAGCCTGCACAGAATGGTGTCCATGCTCTAGCAACTCCCTCAGGTGCCAGCACAGCTGAGACTAGACGGTATTTGGCCTCTGTGCTGAGTGGGACAAAGTGCCCATCCTAGGCCTTTCTCCCAGGAAATGTAGAGCTCACCCCCGACTCTTCCCTCAACCTCGCTTGCAAACCAGATCATGCTGCCCCTGAAACACCAGGCTCAGACATTGCCATCACCCAGCACCATCAAGGTCCATTAAGACACTCTGAGGAGACACAAGGAGTCACAGGGATTGATGTGGAAAAGGAGGAAAGAAAGCTTCAGCATTTCCAAAGACAAGCTGCATGGGGAGGCACCTTAGGGTGACCAAGATCTTGCACTATGGCCAGAGCAGCTGCTCCCACCCAGACCCTCCTCGTCCTAAGGGCCAAGGCCTCATCCTCCAGTGTTCGCTCAGGACACCCAGCTCCATGGAAACCTCATCAGGCCAAACTCCCCAGCCTGCCCCACCCCCCCCCAGTCCCATGGGAATAGCTGGAGTGACACCTGGGGATGGCCCCTAGCAGCATGCAGCCCAGGTGGGGGGAGGTGGATAAGTACAATGTGATGGGTTGGCAGAGGCCATGGTGTGCTGTCATGTTGGGGGCAGAGAGGGTGAGGGGAGGCATTACCCCATGAAGCTCCTACAGAGTCCAGCAACAGGAAAAAAGAACAGAGTCAGTGTTGTGGGAGGGCAGAGTGGGAACAGAGAAGATAAAGACCCTCCCTTCAGTATCTGGCCTCTATCAGGGTCCTCCTCCTCTCCCAGTCTCAATCATAACTTTCACTACATCTTCCCACCCCAGGCCCAGCTGGGTGCCATGCTCTCCATGCAGGGTCTCAGGGAGCCCATTCTAGTCCCAGCCACTGCCAGGCTAAGCAACTCAGGGTCACAGGGAACTGCCTCACCCTAAGAGGGGAAACATCCACCGGCTCTGGTAGAAGTGGGAAACTCCACTTAGATACTTGGCCTCCAAGGGTAAATTTATTCTGAAGGGCCCCAAAAGACAAAAGACAAAAAGCCAGAGCCTGTACACCAACCTAGTCCCAGACCCAGGCATGGTTCAATTCTGATAACTGCCCACAGCCCAGCCCAGGAAAGTAGAGAGGAGTCACATAAGCAGCTGCAGAGCACCCAATGAAGCTGACCGGGGTCTGTCCCTCCTCATCACCCAGCCCCACCACAAGATCTGGAGCGAGTGTGGTTACTTACGAGAAGGCAAAGGCTACAAGGGCCCCGCTGACCACAATGAAGTCCAGAAGGTTCCACAAGTCCCGGAAGTAGGCTCCAGGGTGCAGCAGCAGTCCCAAATCAATCATCTGCAGGGGAGAAACACACTTTAGAGTACATTCTATCCCAGAAGGAAGCAGAGCCAGCCCAGCCCCGGAACGCACTGCACATCTGAGACAGCAGAGCACCTTGCCCCTCCCCAAGCCCTGACGAGCCACACCCTCTGACAGCCTCGGTGGGGCCTCTGGCACAGGCAGCTGTCCCAACAGTCCTAAAAGTCTTCTATCTGCTCTCCCACCACTGAACAGCATGGACACACTGGCCCTTACACCCTACCTAGACCCCAGAGGATCAGCTCAGGCCAGTGGGAACAACTGGCTGGAACCTCACAGATATCTACCCACATCCTGGCTACCAGTCCTAGTACCATGGTTTGTTTTTTTTTTTTCCTCTCTCTCTCCTCCCACTTCCTGATACTGGTGACTGAAATCAGGGCCTTTGCTCTGAACTACATCCCTAGCCCTGTTTTATTTTGTATTTTCAAATGGGGTTTCATTAAGTTGCTAAATTGTCCATGCTGACTGGAACTTGAAATTCTCCTGCTTCAGTCTCCCAGAGGGCTCCAATTAGAAGCATACACCAGCACGGTGATCGTACTGTATGTTTTGGCAAGTGCCTCAGCTGTCCCATGTGTGGAATGGGAATCACCCTTCAGAACATTTTACCATATGTGAAATAGCAGGGAGATATGTTCACAAACCCCTTCTAACTGTTCCACACCTAAATCAATCCTGAGTGTGCACGTGCAGGGACCTCACACCCTTAAGCAAGCGCACACAAGAGCCCCCATCAGATGTGGGTAAGAGTCACTCTGTGAGGGAAAGAATGAAGGCTGCACTGGCATGGTAGACTCAAAAGTATCGCCAAACACAACCATTGAAATTCGGTCTGTGGCCTGCATACCCATAGCCCTCCAGCCACCTCAAGCTCTTAGGTCTCCTTGTCCTCTTGCTGATGTCCTGTAGCCCCTTCCTCTGGGTGCACCACAGAACCTAGAGAGTTGGTGAGCCCACACATGCACATGACCCATTTTTTCAAGAGCCAAGTAGCAAGCAAGATCAGGTCTCGCTGCGAGGGCCCCAAAGGACAGCACACGGCCAGAGGCCCCTCAGTAGCCCCTCAGTAAAGACATCAGGACACAGCAGACCCACAGCATCGCTGAGCACAGTCCCGTATGTGCGCCTCCAACACACCCTCCAGTCCAGGGAACACGGCCCACCTTTATCACCATCTCAAAAGTGAAGACGCCTGTGAAGATGTAATCCATGTACTTCAGAGCCTGGAACCAAAAGGAGGGTTACTCTACACAGCTGGACCAGAAGCAGAGCCAGGACCATTCCAGGACTCCAGCTTTCCCCTAGACTGCCTGCCATCTGGGGACACACTAACACAGGTGTCCCTTGGGGACTGGGCCCCCTGCAATCACAGCCCTGACTCTGACCTACACCCCTAGAAGGAGGACACAAGCAGGGAGGAGGGATGTTGGGTGAGGAGACAGGACCCCCAGGCACCATGCCAGCCCTGCAGCCCTGGGAAAATGCCCCTCGGATGGCCCTTGGAGCAACTCACGTTGTTTCTGAACGAGTCTGTCCGCACAGGGTCCTCAGCAGCCAAGGCAATGCTGCTCAGGGCAATGACCACCAGGATGACCATCTCAAAGTACCGCATGGTGACAATGTAATGGCAGAAACGCCGAAGCCTGTAAGGACAACACAGCACTGCCACTGGGCCCATGGGAGGAGTGCACGCCACTGTCTCTTAGAAGGGTTATCACTATGCATAAGAGGGCATGTCAAGTGTCCCTGAGCTCAGTGGACCGTAGCCCAATGACCAGCAGTGACAGCTCCTTGAGGGTCAGCAAATGACAGAGCTGTCACAGGTTGCCCTTCTGTGAATGAGGAAGGATAACTACAGCCACCTATTCATCTACTGTATGTGTCCCCAGGTGACACCACTGCCCATATGGCTCCGTACAGACAAGGTGTGCTTCAGGAGGAGGGTGGCTGGCTCAGACAAAGGAATGTGAGCACCAGTCCTTGCAGAAGGCAGGCCACCCTCACCCTCAGAATTGTGCCCAGCGGCTGCATGACAACACACTGCCACATGCCCACCTTCTGCTCAGGCACCTGGTAGCTCTCACTGGCTTAACACTCTGGGCATCTGCTGGACACTGGCACAGTCATGCCAGGACAGGCAAGTGCCTGGCCCCAGAAAGCTGCACACCAGCAGACAGAACACCAGTGAGCTATGTCAAAATGCACAGGAAGCTCTACAATGCTGACAAATGCTACCACATGGCAACAGACAGTGGCTAGGTCAGCAAAGCAAGTCTCCAAATGATGGGCAAGAAGCAGCAGCCATGGACCAGCAGAGGGGTTTTCCATCTCTCCTGCCACAGGTGCTACCTGCTGCCAGCTCCTCCTGCTTCTGCCCCTCACCTCCACATCAGCCTGTCTGCAAGGACTACTCAGGTCAAACTGTGCCAGTCTCTTCTTTGACCTCCTCTGAGTGTGCTCCTCTCCCTCGGTCAGTGGCCTCCCACCATGCATTTCTCCCATGCTCCTCCATGACCACCATGGTCCTGCACAGCACACCAAGTAGCTACTCTTCTCTGGCTTTCCAGCTCAACTGTGTTAGCAGCTTGTAGCTCTGCTTCTACTCAGCACTGTTCTCTAAGGAGCACTCGCTTCTACTTTGTGCTGCCCTTACCTGTTGGCTACCCTCTGCCTCCCAGCACACTAAGTCTGTTACTTAGTAACAGCCCTTATTTCACTTGACCCTCTAACACAGCAGGGCCAGCGCCAGTGTGAGTGGATGAACACAAAAAGCGAAGGAGCAGGAAGGGAGGTGAGAGCAGAAGGCAAATCAACAAGGGTCCGTCTAACACTGTTGTCCCCTAAGCCCTGCTCCGCCCTCCTCCCTCGGATGGTATCTTAGCCTTGCCTTTCAGCTATCTCTCCCCAGAGTGCTTTCCAGCCCTTCCTCAAGGCTCGGCTCTACCACTCCTAACCTCTGTCTCACTTTAGCTCCCCACAGCCCACATATCCACTTCCACTTCCTGTTTCTTCCTGGCACCCATCACTGACATTTGATGTGTCCTGATTGTCTTGATTATTGTCTTTCCCATGAGCTCAGACTCTCAAGCTTGGCAAGGACAGGTACTCTTGCCTGTCCTGGTCATCACTGTAGATTGCCAGCACCTAGAATGGTGTTTGTACACAAATGTGAGCTGGATTCATGAAACCACTGGGGTGATGAGTGGATGACAAACTGTGATAAGCACAGGAAGGGGGGTGAACACGCAACATGCACACATGCACACAGGGCAACAGCGCCACTACGTGCTGTGTGTGATGGAGTTCTGGAGAGGCACAGGCTCGCACAGTGTGCGGCTCTGACCCAGCCCCACCACAGACAACAGCCTGGGTCTTCGTGTCCTCATCCTTAGGAGGAGATGATGACAGGTGCCTGCTAACAGTCAGAGGAGCCCAGCAAACACTGTGCAGAGCCAACAGTGCAGGCTGCATATCCCATGCATATTGACTTGATGTTCATGTGGGTCCGGCAAGCAGACGGCAGGGTGAACAGCAGCGAGGTAGGAGTGGAGACTCACAGGTTAGTGGGGCTGAGACAGAACATGGAGCTGTACGGGACAATGGGCCGGGGGCCGCTCCTGAGCACATCAGCATCCACTTCCTTCTTCCCCTCTGCTTGGCTTTCCAGGTCCACGTTACCACCTACAAGGACACAGGGCCTCCAAGTTAGGGGTGTAAGTGAGTGAAGTGGGCCACCCAGGGAAGAGTATGTGTCTAAAACACAATTTATCCAGGAAAAACACAACTAAGGCAGCCAGGGTGGAGACGGAGTACCACCAGTACATACCCTTCCATGCACTTCCTCACCTCCACACTGTTGGGCACAGCACCCTCAGCGTGGTTCATGCCTCCAAGAGTGGTGAGCACATCAGAGCCAGAGGAGTCTTTCTCTGCACTGCTATTGTCCTGGCCCAGCCGGAAGGCAGAGCAATAGGTGCTGGGGCCCACAGAATCACAGGCGTTCTTCAGCCCACTGTCTAATTTGACCTGGCCCAGGGGCCCTCATGCATGGCCCAGAGAGGCCTCTGAGCCCCTGCTTGTTGCCCTCACCCCTGGCACTGGGTTTCCACTCTTTACTACCCCTCCTGGGTCTCCTGCATCTCTCATCCCTGTCCTCACTCCTTTGCACCTAAAGCCAAATTTTCTGGGTTAAAACGGCCATGAGCTGCTCCTTTCTAGGTAAACTGTGTAAAATCCCCTTATGTCTTCATTTTTAACTACTCTAGTGTATATTTCAGTTCTCATGGGTGACAGAGTTCTTGACGCCTGTATCATTTTTACTTCTTTAAAGAAGATAAAAGCAAAGAAATGTTAAGTAACAAAAGTAACAGAAGGTTAAATATCGCATGGTACCTCTAGTGGAAGAGACCCAAACACAACATAAACAACTTTTAAATAATTTTATTGGGAAACAAATAGCAATGACACAGTTTCAAAACCAATTAGTAGGACAGTTTCAATAATTAATATATTGCATATTGTCTTCTTAGTGGTTATTCATAGCACAAGATGCAGACATGATATCCTGTCCACAAACACTATTAGAACAGCTCTTTCTAGTCATTGAATTAAAGTAGCTGCATATCAATCCTATTTTGAATGTACAGATACAAAATGGTCCTTCATTTGTATCCCCTTTTTTTTTGTTTAGTTTTGTCAAAGAAGGGTATTCCATTGTAATTTAAATATTGTAGGTGAATGAATTCTGCAAAATATTCCAATATAGTCCAGTAGTCCATAATAGTAGTAGGTTTTCCATAGAACTGGCAAAAAAATATGGAATGCTTGGCGTGTATCACCCTCATGCAGGGGCCATGCTAATCTCTGCAGTGCTGCCGAAGCAAGCACCAACCTGAGCACTCTAAAGAACGGCTCGGTAGACTGAGGGCTGCTTAGGCAAGTGCAGGGACTGGGCTTCAGTCCCGGGCACCACATGCTGTGCTGCCCCACGCCCCGGCAGGCTGAGGCAGCCACCTGTAATCCCCGTGCTGAGGACGCTGCAAACAGAAGGGTCACTAGGAGTCTGAGCTGTGTAGTGAGACCCTGTACCAAATACATTTTAAAAAAAGAACATTATAAAGACTACCTTAAAAATCAAGGAGAGATGGAGGGGCCCTGTATTTTTTTTTAATTTTATTTATTTATTTATTTATTTATTTGTTACAGGATCTCGCTATGTGGTTGAGACTCAGGAATCATCCTCCTGTCTCAGCCTCCCCAGTGCTGGGATTACAAGTGTATAACCACCACACCTGGTTCTGGGACCAGCACAGCACACCTGGGGCTCTAGGGCTGACATGGCATGCAGTACTGGGGATCCAACTTGGGTCCTGTGTTTGCGATGCAGTCATTTAGACCACTGAGCTATCTCCTGAGCCCAAAACTAAAATTTAAATAGCAAAACAAAAGAAGGCGCTTATACCCAGAGCCTACTGTGAAGACCAAGTCTCCAGGCCCCTCCCGTGCCTGTGGTCACTCCGGACTCCTGCAAAGAACAGCCAGGTTGAGGAAGCCTAAGCTGAAGGCTAGAAGAGCTACGGCCACAGCACACAGCATCAGCCCCAGAGCAAAGACGATCTACTGACAACAAGCACTCTGAAAGTAATCTTGTTTGGAGCAAGTACAGTACTATCAAATCTCTGTGCTGAAAACGCAAATTATATAATCTCTGAGAAAGTTACAGGCAAAACTGTTTTGAAACCTAAAAAATTCTATTCATAAAACATCTCTGAAGGAAATCAAGCGTGTACACAAAAATCAGCAGTCACAAAGTCTTTGTCATAAGCTCCTTCTCCTCCTGAACTGGGGATTCAACCTGTGGATTTTGCATGAGCTACACCTCCAGCCCTTTAAAAACTTTTTTTTTTTTAAACAGTCTCACTAAGTTGCCCAGGCTGGGCCCAGACATGTAATACTCCTCCTTCAGCCTCAAAGAGCACTGAGATTACAGGTGTGTGCCCCGACATCAAGTTTGTAATAAACTATATTATTGTTAAAAATTAAAAACATGCAATTGCAGATCAGCTAAGAAAAATATTCAATATTTATATGAAGGGGCTGGGGAGATGGCTCAATAGAATAAGCACTTTCCTGGCAAGCGCAGTTCCAAAAAAAAAAAATTATATGAAGCACAGTACAATGGATAGCAAAAACACCACAAAGAATTTAAAGGACATAAGGACAGACTACTGACACTGCAGTTAGCAGAGGAGGAACACGCCCCGTGTAGATGGGCCCACAGCGACAAGCCACACCAAGCCATAGCCTGAGGGCCCACTGGAACTCGCTGAAAGCAAACTGAATCATTTTTGCTAAACTTTTAACATTAAAAAAAAATTCTACAAAAAAGTAAAGTAAGAAATATTTACTATTTTAAAACTACACCTTCTTGGACTCCTCTTCAATAACAAAAACCAGCCCCAAGAGTACATCGACTTGGAAGAACCAACCCACACTCAATGAAGAATTCTGTTGCTCAGAAGAAATGGACCAAGAGGCCAGGGGAGGGTGGAGCCACGCCCTCCTAAGCAGACTCATTACGATGAAACCCTATAAAAACTATCAAGTCAAAGCATAACAAGAGCACCTAAGTGAGTTGAATGACAATGGAGTGCCCGCCTTTGACAGGTGTAGACAAAGGAAGGGGTGTAGAAAGGAAGAATCATGATGTGTGTGTATAGACAGTACAGTTGGGATAGATAACGCTGTGCTTCTACATAATTCTATGAGAGGCAAGATCTGCACTAATGGTGGTTGGACAGGATAATATGTCGGCTTCTAGTACTACGGTCATCCACTAGGAAAATAATTATTGAATTTTTGATATAATTCAGGTATAAAAATAAGATAAGTAAGTAGCTACACTCTTAATTCACTGATAAGAGATATCTGCTAAAATAATATCTGTAAATATAATATCATGTATGCACCTTGTACGATACCAAAACGTTATGAAAACAGTTTGCAATGTATTAATTCATCAAATCTGTATGGTTAAGGTGTCTTGAAACTGTCTGATTGATATTTGTACTTCAATAAAAAAAAAAAAGCATAACAAGAAAAAAGAGGGCAGAACAATATGAGAAGTACCACAGACTAAATGAATTCAGTGTCCTGAAGCAGTCTGTGTATTTAAAAGAAAAAAGATTTGATAATAACAAAAATCAAATCACCAGTGTAGGAGACAAGCAAGATGGCTCACTGCAGGGGAAAGAAAGGGCCCTGAAGACAGACGGCCCTGTGGCCCTGTGGTCTAGGGCTCCATTCTGTGGGTCAGCACACCAGCAGGTGCTTGCCCACGTCAGGTGGAGACACTAGGGCTGGCCTGAGGAACAGCCTTGCAGAAAACAGGCATAAGCCCTGGGACAGAAGTCCTGAGCCAGGCACAGTCCCCAGGAAGGCGCGAACATGCTCAGCCTGTGCTCCCGTGGGCTTCTGAAAAAAGCATATGTAAACCCTCGGGACAAAAATGTCTCATACTTAGCCCACAGAATCCCCAGATTCCAGGACAACCGGAGCAAAGTTAGGACTGGCTGTCCAGCTCCCCCTGACAGAAAGAATGTCTCTCTTATGTGGAATGGCACTGAAAAGTAGTCAACAATTCCTGTTCTGTAAGGCTCTCTTAACTCATAAATTCCCGGCTGAGAAAGGGGCACATGTGAACTCCAAGTGAAAAATACAACCAGAAACACAAAGAAACAATGTAACCAGATTGAAATACAGCAGAAACAAGTGATCAACTTATACCTCCCAGTGAAGGCAGCTACAGAAATCTTTAGATGAGAAATGTGAACTATATGAATTTTAAAATTAATCTTTAAAAATGAAGGACAGGCCAGAAAGATGACTCAGTGGAATAAGCACTTCCCTGGCAAGTGCAAGGGTCTGAGTTCTGCCAAAACAAAACAAAAAAAGGAAGGACAACAGAAGTCTCAGCAGTAGGGCCAGCCAAATAGCTCAGCAGATTAAAGCACCTGCAAGCAGGCACAGTGGCCAGGGGTCCAATCCCTGGGTCTGCTGTGTTGGCCTCACCCCCAGGATGTACTGAGACAGTGAATAAGATTGGGCGTGGTGGCGCACACCTGTAATCCCAGGACTTGGGAGGCTGCAAACAGGAGAATCACTGCAACTCTGATCTAGTAGTGAGACCCTGAACACCCTGTAGACCCTTCCCTAAAATAATTTTTTAAAAAAGAGTCCCAGCACTGCTGTAGTCTATGAGGGAACAACTTAGGTGGACCCGTCCTCCCACTGACATTGACGATAACAGTTGAGGAAAGCACATGGCTACATGCCAGCTCCTGGTAGCATGGACAGAAGCCAAAGGGCACGTGTCTTCGGCAAGAGAAGCTAGCAAGGACCCTACATTCACCTGTGTTTACCCTGAGACCATTTTTTCCCATTTGTTATGCCTGGAAACACAATCCAAGCAGAAAGCAACACACTGGGATGGCTTAAGATGGGTGTGTCTGTGCTCTGAGGGGTGAGCCCCCAGGGTTAGGGTGCGGACAGCAAGCTCTTCACTGGCACAACAGGCAGCCAGTCTCCCTGGAGGGACAGGCCCTGCAGGCCCAGCTCACCCTGGGATAGCACGAGCGAGGCCCTAGAATTCAAGGCAGCAGAGGACCAGGGTTTCCACAAATACCAGGAGATTCACTTTTGCTATTGTCTTTTAATTAGGGTGGTCCTTTGTTGTTGTTGCTGTTATTGTCCATGCTCTGGTTGCAGAGTTACACAGACCCTATTTTTTCTATAGGTCAGTTATTTTCAGCAATGGCATTTTCAGGAATACATAAGCAATGCTGGGGCAGGGATGCCTGCCTTTAGGAAGAAAGAAATATATAGGAAAAATGAAATATAGGAACAAAAAATCTGGGGCTGGGGAGATGGCTCGGTAGAATAAGAACCTCCCTGGCAAGCACAAGAGCCTGAGTTCAATCCCTGGTTCCGCAAAAAAAAAATATAAAAAGAACAAAAAAATCTATAAGCCAATAATTAGGAAATCCAACAAACATTGTCTCTCTAAAGACAAAACAGTAATAGCCTTTATTTTGTGGGATTTTTAAATGGACTAAAATACTGAACAGCAAAAAAAATTAAATGGAGTAAAATGTGCCGACCCTAATACTCTGAGGCTACTAAAAGAGATACTAACATAAAATAACTAGTATTTGTTTTACACGTTTGGTAAAATTGCAAGGGTAACCATGAAAATGATGGAAATAGAATATAGGTTTAAATTAGGAAAGAAAAAACTACAGTAGACAAAAAAATTGTTAATTATTCAGTATTAAAAAGGCCAAAAGGAAAAGCATATATAAATGAACAAATGTTAAAAGCTGAGATAAAGCAAGTCCAAGTAAATCAGTAGTAAAAATAAATATGAACAGACTATATTTGCAATTAAATGACAGAGATTATCCAGCTAGAGTTTTTAAGGTATAGTTATACATACTGTATAAGAGACAATCCTACAGTTTAAGACCACACAGTCAAAAAATAGAAAAAGATACACCTGGAAAATGCTTATTTAAAAGGAACAAAGCCCAGCAAACTGTTCTCACTCAAAAAATTACACTTAAACACAAAAAAGGAACTACTAGAGAGGACAGTTACTTAAATATTTTAATAGGAAGAGTTTCCTCCTACAGAACAATTTCAACATAAATTTTTTAAAGAAAGAAATAAAAGAAAAAATACATACAAAATAAATTCAGTCAGTTACTATTTAAGAAATTCATGTAATAGTGCTTAGTACCACAATAGACCATGTTTATACATTTCAAATTATTCAAGATAATTACTTTAAAAAGTAAGTATACAGAATTCAAAGCGACTCTTCCAATTATTGATAAGTCAATTGGGAAAAATATTATTGAATACTGTGCAACACAACTAACAAATATGATTTAACCAACAGATACAAGAAGGCAAACACTCCTAAAATTTGGGAAAATATATTCCTTTTAAGCTCATATAAAACATTTACAAACATTGACCATGAGAAAGAAGATCATATTGACAAGCCACAGCAATTATAAAAAAATCTGAATAGAAACTGTTACACAGGTCACAACCTCTAATCACGGTATATTTTGGAAACAAATGAGGAAACAGACTTTATAAAGATTCTGTGTCTCAAAAATAATATATTCTGAGATGTACAACTGTGCCCACTTGAAAAAAAAGAAGTTGCAGAAAGACTCTATAGGGTATCAAGAGCACTTGGTGACTCTGGCTGAACAGTCAGTAGATAAAAACTGTCCCTATTTCTACATAGTATGAACATATAACTTGAGCATATAGTTCTTTAACAATGTCATTTTAAAACAGAATAAGGAAATTTAAAAGATTATTTTCAAAATAAAAGACACAAATACAAGTCAGTGAAGTGAGGTATAAACCCTATAATCTCCTATTTAAATTATGAATGCTACAAAATAACAGTTTTCTGTAAAAAAAAAAAAAACAGAAAAGCCTGAAAGCAATAAAAGAACTCAGTACCAATGACCCCCATGAGGTCTCTGACCAGGGCTCAGGGCCAGGTGCAGCTAGGGGACAGAGGCAAGTGAGAAAGCAGGACAGGGAGCTGAAGGGGCCTGTCAGGTGCAGAGGAAGGGTTAGCTCCCTGGGAAGATTGGAGTTCACACTGAGCCTTCAGTCACAGTGCAGAGAAGTCACAGGCTCAGGGTCACCCCAGAAAGAAACAGACCGTAGGTTTGCACTAATAAGAAATGACCGATTCTAGTTCTAGGGCAGCAAACATACAAAATGGTTCTGAAGCACACCGTCAGAGACGACAGTCAGGGTGCTGCTAAGGACTTCTACAGGCATGAGCGGACAAAGCACAACCTGAGTGACCTCTCTCCAGAGATAGAACAATTCAAACATCAGAAGTAACAAAGACTTCAGAATGATATCAAGCATACCAAAACTTCCAAACTTTCATAAGGACATAATAATTTTATTAAATCTCTCAACTGATTATATTTGAGGTCAGCAATTATTTTGAAAACACATAGATAAAAGGTATATTTCTTGCTTAACATGATAACAGATTAATTTCAAAGTAACCAAGTATTTCACATTTTCCTTACAAAAAGGTCTAAATAATAAATGCAGAAAGCCAGCATTATAAATTCACCATTCTAGGGTCGGGGAGATGCTTCACTGGAATAAGCGCTTCCCTGGCAAGCGCAAGGGCCTGAGTTCAATCCCTGGTTCCGCAAAAAAAAAGAAGAAAAGAAAATAAATAAATAAATTCAGCATTCTATAACCTTAGTGAAATCTCCAACAATCACCACTGTCACAGGAGCTGCTAGGGAAAAGGCTGGTGGAAAATCTGATGGAGAAGAGACCCACTGACCCATCTCACATCACTCAGAAGCCCAGGCCTGATACGGCCTGTTGTCCATCATCAGGCCGTGTTGAAGAGTTATTATCAACGGCCAGCAGATAGCTCAGCAGATTAAAGCGGCCTCTTAGGCAGCCGCAGGGACCAGGGCTTAATCTCCAGCATGCCATGCCGTGCTGGCCCCACCCCTGGTGTGCTGAGACGACGAATGAGATTGGGCATGGTGGCACACTCCTATAATCCCAAGGCTTGGGAGGCTGAAAACAGGAGGATCACTACGAGTCCCATCTGTGTAATGTGACCTGTAGACCCTGCACCAAATTTAAAAAAAGAATTATTACCAACAGTACTACTATAAATATGTTAAATTCTCTGTAGATGCCTACTGACATATTTATCTCCAACATGATACACAGGCAGCAAGGAGAAGCAAGTGGAACAAGACTGGTCAACAGGGCTGATTGCTGCTGGGTCTCTACTTTCCCTGCTTCAACTTTCCATGATAGAAAGTTTTTTGTAAAAAAAAGTTTTATATAAGCAGCCCATAAAGAGAAGACACAGCCACACAAAGGAATAACAATTCAGACTAACAACTGCCTTCTCAATAGAACAACAGAAGGCAGAGGACAACAGAACAGGCTCAATATAATGGAAGAAAATAGCACTCTGGTTCCCTTTGCTACACAAAGGAAAACCACTTTTCTCAAACAATGGCACAATAGATTATTCAGGCAAACTGAGGGAATTAACCACTACCAAGCCTCAAAAGAAGAAATTAGGAAAGAAGTTCTTTAAGCAGAGGGGGAAAAACAAAGAAACTCAAATAATTCTCTGAAATTTAAGGATTACTGAAATAACAAAAGGAATAATGAAGTCAAAGAAAAAAAGAAAACACCACATAGAGAAACCTTTACTATCATTCAGAAATTCAAAACCAAGTGAGAACCAAATGAGACATCATAATGAAACTTGAAAAGATGTAAAACAAAACCAAGTTTTGAAACTTACTGTGTAGAACTAAATTATTAAAGTTAAACCTAAAATTTAAAACACACCAGCAAGGCAGAAAAGACCAAAAGTCATAAGTTGAGTATCCAACTAATAAACAGAACAAAGGGTATCACAGTACAGATAAAGACAACAGGAGACAGTAAATACTGAGAGCAGAAATTAACAAACAGGACAATGATACAGTGAGAAAATAAAATAAATACCAAGGAACGCACTGATAAATTATTTAGATGATCAACCATGAGGGGAAATAAGTGCTTTTCAAGGGAAGGAAAAGGAAAAGGTCTTAAAAGTGAGAAGGCAGCATAACTAAAACTAGTAGAGAAACCAGAAAAAGCATGGGAGGCAGCTCCTGGCCCACCACGCTGCTCCCCAGGTCCTCCGTGATCTGCCTATAGCCTACAACAGCTAAGATAAACTAAACGTGAACTTGCATGGAACTAGACAGAGACAGCTGAGACCTGCAGTGCTGGGAGGGGACAGGATGCCGGAGAGGAGAATGTGGTCAGGCAAGGGTAGTGAGAGAACATGGACACTAGCCAGCATTCCCCATGGAGGAGAGGTCCCAGCGGACACACGGAGAACAAGTCTGAGCCCAGATGGGCAAAGCACTGGGCCAACAAAAGGGACTCGGGAAGTGCACGGCACTAGAGCTGGCAACCTGGCCCCTGATTCAAAGAAAAGAATCTGCATGAGGGGGCTGGACAAATAGCTCAGCAGATTCAATCCCAGGCCTGCCATGCTGGCCCCACCCCTGGAGCACACTGAGGCGGCCATTGAGACTGGGCATGCTGGCGCATCTGTAATCCCAGCTCTTGAGAGGCTATAAACAAGTCCAATCTAGTAGTGAGACCTGGAACACTCTGTAGACTCTTTCCTAAAAAAATCAAAAATAAAAAAAGAATCTGCATGAGAAAAGGCCCTGTTCAGTTTTACAAGGAGATGCCCACAGCTGGGGTGGGGGCACTGCAGGCGTCAATGGCAGGGCAGAGTTACGATCTCTTCTGAGAGCCAGAACCAGACAGACCCACCCCACCTTCCAGAAAAAAAAAATCGTATTTTATCATACTAATAGGAAAGGGTACTCTTCAAGTAGAAAGTAGGCAGATTACCCAAATTCCTCCCATCTTCCAAAACATCACTCATAATTGCTAGTGTAGGAAAATTCTGCACATTTTACCTTTACCTGAAAGAGGAATACAAGAAGAAGAGGACGAGGAACAGGAAGAGGAAGAGGAGGGAGAGGAGGGGGAGGAGAAGAGGGAGAAAAGGGAGAAGGAGAAGGAGATATAGCAAGCACGAAGACTACTCAGCTAGGGCTGGTGGGACAGCTCAGCAGACTACGCGCCTGCTTCGGCAAGCACAGGGAATGACCCCGCACGACTGTCCCTCCCAACGCCACAGGCTACCAAGTCAGGCATGTGCCACCATGCTGGGGAGGCTAGGAACGGGAGGCCTACTACAAATCTGAGTTGTATAGTGAGACTCTGTACCAAATACATAAATGAAAAAAAAGCAAGCAAGAAAGAAAGCTATTCAGACAACAGAAATACTACACACACACACTCACACACACCCCTTTAAAGCAGAGGAGAGGGTCAGCCAGTGAACCAAAGCACTCGCTTAGGCAGCGTGCTGCCCACCCTGCCCCTGGGGAACGCCAGGGGTTAAGCTCATGCCTATAATCCTATAATCAGACATGAATGTTCAGAATAAAGATGGGTGGGCGACTGAGAGATGTGAGCTGATCAAACACAGATGAAAGCCATGGATAAAGAAAAAATTGTCTCAGAAGTAAAATGAAATAGACAAAACGATTTCATAAAGCTCAAGGAGCCCATTGAAGAACAACTATGAATTGGAAGTCTAGCAATGGATAAAGACAGAAGTGAAATGAGTCAAAGGGAAAAAAATGTGAAATAAAGAATGACATTTAAAAACAATTAGACAGGTTATATAGAAAACAGGAGAATAAATCTAACATGCATAAAACTATAAAAATGAAAACAATAATCCCAGAAATTTTTCCTGACATTAAATAATACCTATCATGAATTTAATTTTGACAAAGTTCCAAAGTAATTTGACAGGAAGAGGACATTCTGTTTTAACAGACCTTAATGAACATTTGTAATAAAATCATAAATATTATTCAAGAAGTCAGCTTTTAAAAAGAAGAAATAGACCCATTCTACCCCATTCATCCCTAGATACAACTAAATGTGCCTGACCCTTGAACATCATCTACAAAGTGAATGTGAGACCCCAAAAGCAAAGCAGAGGCAGATCGGCTGGGCAGCCTGGGCACCAGGGAGGCGCCCAATACATCTTTATCTTCCGGTGTTCTTTTACACCTCACATACCCACACCTATGCTAGAGAAGTCAACAACTCACAACAACAGGCACAGATTTGTAAATGTCAACAAAATGCAGCTCTCCTTTGTGAAAGAACAGGTAGGGAGTCACTTATAGAGATACTGCAGCCATATTCCATAGCAAAACTGCAGCTCTAAGGAGGAGCTCCAGACGCCTGCCCCTCGCTACTTGCCTGAAGACAAACCCAAACCGTTGCTGTGGTGTGACCAGAAAGGTCCAAGCAGCGTAAGGGACTCTCATCTACTCCATGGTAACAAAACCACAGCCAGTAAAGAGCACTGGGAGGCCTGTGCTTTGAGCCTCACCAACAGTAGAGGGGCAAGCCTTCCGACCATCCACAGTAAGTCCCAATGGTAAGTCAAGACTTCTTTTATGAATCAGAGATGATGAATGGGCCCAGCCTCGGGGGTCCGTGGCAGCCATGTGGGCAGCAGTGACGTGGTCTCTTACCTCTCCGAGCCAGACTGCACGATGGGGGCCTTGAAGGGAGCAAGGCCTCCCACCTTCACCTGGCAGTATAAGGAGCATGCTCTGATGGGATGTAGCAGAGGTCAAGTAAAAAGCTATTCTTCCCCTCTCAGACACAGCAGACAGCTAAAATAGAATTTCTAAATAATATAATATCAAGTACCTAGATTTCAAACAAAAACTACTTATCCTACCCAAAACTAGGAAATCAATGTGAATGCAAGAACAACAATAGTATGTATCAGGGTGATACTAAGGTCAGAATTACTGACAATGGTGCTAAAAGCACCATCATAAAAATGCTCAACAGGCAATCGAAAACACGCTTCAAACAAATAAAACACGGGCAGTCTCAGCAATGAAATAGCTAACAAAAAGTTCACAACTGAAAAACACAGTAACTAAAATTAAAAACCCAGTAGCAGATGGGCTTAGCCAAAGAATAGAGAGATAGAGGAAGAATCGGTGAACTGGAAAACAGAAATCATCCAATCTGAACAACAAAGAAAATAGACTGGGGGAGGGGCAGGTGCATGTGCTCAAAAGCCTTTGGGATTAGACCAAAAGCTCTAACCTCCATTTCATCAGAAGCCAGAATGAAAAAGAAAATGGGTAGAGAGCCACAGAAGGGTTTATTCAAAGATACAATGGATGAAATATTTCCAAATTTGGCAAGAGACATTAACCTACAAATTCAAGAAGTTGAATGAACCCCAAACAGGATAAGCTTGAAGAAAACCATATCAAAACATATTGTACTCACACTTCTGAAATATAAAGACAAAGAAAATAACCTTGAAAGCAGCAAGAGAAACATCTTACCTATAGGAAGCAAACAATTCGAATGACAGTGGATTTCTCATCAGAAACCATGGAGCTCAGAAGGAAGAGGCACACGTTTTTTTCAAGTGCTGAAAAAAAAAGAACTGTCAACCCAGAATTCTATACCCAAAGAAATACCCTTCAGGAAGGAAGGGAAATCAAGACATTTTCTGATGAAGGAAAATTATCAGAACCTGTCCCTTGCAGACCTAAACTGGAAGAGTGGCTAAGGAACATCCTCAAAATGGAAAATAAGTAGTGAAGAAAGAAACATTTGAATAGCAGAAAGGAAGAAAGAATAACAGCAAAAAAATGATTAACCCTAACACGTTTTCCTTTTCTCTTGACTTTTCTAAGTCACAATTGACAGCTAAATTAAAAGGCACAACACAATCTGATGTGATTCTAAAAGTCTGTAAGGGAAATACAACTATAATATTATAAATTGAAGAAGAACTATACAGAGAGGTAAAGTTTTTATACCACACTCAAACTCACAGGATGGACATCAATAAATTCAGTGAGTGTAATATCGCAGTTGAAGCAACCACTAAAAAGATCTATACAAGAGAAGTACTCAAAAATACTACAGATAAATCAAAATGAAATTCTAAAATGTGTTCCAGAAATGCTCAAAAAGTCAGGAAAAACAAACCAGAGAAATAAAAAACAGACTGGCCAACTTAAGCCCTAATCTGACAAGTGAATTAAAAATACAACCTGGCTACAGAAACACACTTCACCTCACACACACAACTAAGTGTAAAAATAAACAATGTAAGGGCCAGCGAGATAGATCAGTAAAATAAGAGCTCGTCTGGTAAGTGCAAGGTCCTGAGCTCAATCCCCAGTACCATAAAAAAAGCTTTATTAAAAATAAACAATGTAAAAAGACATATTATACAAATATTAATCAATAAAAGAGTAGAAGGTAATTCAGATCAAAGGAAATCACCAGGTCCAGAGAACATCACACAATGACAAAATGGTCCATTCTATCAAAATAAAGAAATACAAAATGTATGTGTACCCAACAAAAAGACTGAAAATACAAGAAGCAGCACTTCATAAACTGAAAGAAGTAGACAAACCCATGTTTAGGGTTGGAATGTGAGCATTTCTCTCCACAACCACAGACCCAGATGGAAAGTGCTACAGACTCACAAGAACTCAGCAGCACCACCAAGCAACAGAACCTAACTGGCACTTACAGAATCTTCCTCCCCAAGCACAGAACACCTGTTCTTCTCCAACACTCATATCTTGGCTCTGGGATAAACTGTAACAAATTTTTAAAAACAATAATAAAACAGATTATAGTTGCCAAGCACAAAGTGCTCAAACTAGATGTCAATAATAGAAAGACAGGGCCAAGCGATAGCTTGCCTTTGGCAAGCACAGGGACCAGGATTTGATCCCCAGTCCCACATGCCGTGCTGGCAGGGCCAGAGACCAAGTCGGGGCCTGTTGGCACATGCCTGTAATCCCAGCACTGGGCAGGGCGAAAACAGGAGGATCACTACAAGTGCAAGCTGTGTGAAAGACCCTATACCAAGCACATACAATGGCAAATAACAATAACAGAAAGACAACAGGAAAATGTCCAAATACTGTACCTGGAAACTAAACACATGTCCAAGTAAGCCAAGAATCAAGAGAAAGTCTTATGGACATTTTAAAAACAAAACTGAACTGGGGATATAGCTCAGCAGCACACTGACTAAGATTCCCAGTACCAAAATTTAATAATAATCATCATAATAATAATAACAAAATTGAAAACATTTTGATAACATAAAGTATATCATGTTATCACCAGTATGAGTAGAACATAGGGAAATCAGTATCACTACGTATTTACACTACAGAAGAGGAAAAACACAAATAAGCTCAATAAGCTCCTACTTCAAGAGAGGTGTACAATAAGCATGCAGCAAAATAAAAAAATTAAATGGAAATGTAAACAAAAACGACAGAAAAATCAGTGAAATAAGAATCCAGTTCTTCAAAAATATAAATAAAATTAACAGACTTCTAGCAAGACTGCTGAAGAAAGCAGAGAAGGCAATAAATTATCTGTAGCAAGAATGACAAAGGGTTATTGCTACGTAAGATGCAGACACCAAAAGGGCAACAAGGAAACACACACAAGTGTGACACCCACAATGAAATGCACACACAAGCTTCAACACCGATACAAAATAGATAGTGCAGCCTAATAAATACAAAGGAAGTTGAATAATTTAATTTAAAAATTCCCAAAATGAAATGTTTCTTTGGAAAACTCTAACAAATATCTAAGAGGAAAGAAATACCATTTCCATACAAGCTACTCTTGAAAACAGAAAAACAAACAATTCTATTAAATTCAAAATACTGCATAGATCCAGTACTCCTCTGATTCTCAAGTCAGATAAGGACAATACAGAAAAGGAAACTACAGACCAATATCCCTCATGAATTTTGGGTAAAACCCCTTAACAAAGCGTAAGAAATACACTTGACAACATATAGAGATAATCATGCACAATAACCAAACAGGGCTATACCAAAAATGAAAGGTCAGTTTAATACATGAAAATCATGCAGTATAAACAACCACATTAACAGAAGAAAGCCACATGACCATATCAATCGATGCAGAAAATCATCTTCTAATAAAATTCAACCACTAATGATAAAAACCCTTAAGTTTAAAAACTCAGTTATTTCTATTAAATAGGCTTGCAAAAAAAAAAAAAAAAAAAAAAAAAAAAAAAAAAAAAAAAAAAAAAAAAAAAAAAAAAAAAAAAAAAAAAAAAAAAAAAAAAACCGAGCAAGCTACAAAGACATGCCTCAGGCAAATATAAACCAAAATCACATAATTTACTTGAAAATTTTACTAAGCTAAAGATAACAAATGCTCAGGATCAATAGGATACAATTAAACTAGTGATCAGAGGAAAAATCCATATCCTTAAATAATCATGTGATAAAAAAGTAAAAAAATGAAATGAATAAAAGATCTAACTCAGTAAGTTATAAAAAGGGAGTGCATCTCAGCACCCAGAAAGCTGAGGCAGGAGGGTTGCTGTGAATTTGAGGCCAGCACAGGATACAACGAGTCCAAGGCACTTTGAACTGCACAGCAAAACCCCGTCTCAAAACATACACAAAAAAATTATAACAGAAACAACAAAGTAAAATGAAGTAGAAGGAAAACAATAAAGACAAAATGATAGAAAGTAATGATTTTAAAACAAACTATAGTAGAATTACATATATGTCTTTCAAAAGTTTAATAGTTTCAATAGAAGAGGTATCCAAAGCAATCACTCATTAACAGCTATTTTAACAGATGATCAGGAAAAAATGTTACTAATTTTATGTCCTAATATGACAGTGGCTTTCTGTGTTTAACTAAACTTTTAGTTACATTTCAGGAAACCAGGGATATTGAATTGAGATGTAATACACTGCAATTTATTAACATTTTAAGTAAAGGAAATTGCTAGGATCTAATGTGTGAGGCCTCTGCATTCAATTCTCAATACAAATGGAATAGAATGGAATATGAAATGAAACAAAATTTGTAGAAAATGGGATTTCTACTCAGAACATTTGGTTTTCAGGGGATGGAGAAGTAAAGCTGAACAAAAGCACGATAGCTTAACCTTACAATGTTTAGACACAATATGAGGATATCTCACTCAAAGCATCAATCCAAGTATCTTACATAAAATATTAAGCAGAATACAACAGTATATTAAAATGAATATAATAACCAAATGAGGTTATGCTAAATTAGAAAGATAGTTCTACATTAGGGAATTCATTGCTATGTATCTCCTTTTTAAGGAAAAATAGATGGCTACTGAAAAGACCAACAAAATTCAATACCTTTGCTAGATAAAACATTTACCGAAATAGGAATTAAGGGTCATCATAACATGCTCATGCATGCACACAGTCCTACAGGCCCCACACCGGAACCCAAAACAACACAGTGGCACCCACTCTCTCATCACAGCAACTAAACAATTCATAACAAGAAGCCCAAGACTAGGCAAGGAAGAGTTAGAGCGCTATTCATTAACATTTTGACAAAAGACTTAGAAAAAAGAAAGAGAATCAACACTAAATCTAATAAACAATTTCAGGACTCAACAAAGTTAAGAGGATATGTAATTAACATACAAAAATCAATAGCCTAAGTAGACATTTTAACAACAGCACAGGAGGTACTTACACAGTCATAAAAACTAAATGTTGGGCATACATTCCTAATCCTTCTGCTAATGTCTCAAAAGCTGTTCAAGATATTAAATAATAGATCAATAACATGTCAAATTCAAAATTTCCCTGAACCTTACCTTTATCTTCTATAGAAAGTCATTAATATCTCCTCTTGGTGAACTTTTTTTTTTTTTTTTTTTTTTTTTTTTTGAGACAGGGTCTCACTATGCAGTTCAGGCTGGCCTTAAGCTCACTTTGTAGCTCAGGCTGGTCTCGAACTCACAACAATCCTCCTGCCTCAGCCCCCCAGGTGCTGGGATTACAGGCATGCGCCACCACGCCCGGCTTGGTGAACATTTTTGACTGTATTCATAATTACCTTGTTGATATTATTTGGCCCATGCATACTTAACTGTTTCCATGGCTTTGTCTCCTCCAGATTTAAAGCTATTCACCTACCCAAGATGAAAATACTGAGGGCCTTTAGCTAGAACCTCTGGAAAGTATCTCTGTCTGTCAATAACTATGACTCTTTTCAGCCCAAGGAAGCCAGAGTGGTCAATGCCTATTATTCCTTCATGGCAGTTTGTGTTAGTTCTTCTGAGGGGGAATGCTGTAGGCAGCTGAGTTAGAAATGTTATTGGCAGTCAGACAGGGCTAGGCCCTCAAAAGACCCAATATGGAAGGCGACTTGCACCTGTGGGAAAGACAAGCACCTCCACTAGAGGCAGACATCAAAAACAAAAGATACAACAAATGCAGTAATGTATCTCCTTTGGGACAGACATCAGGGATTGCTATTCTATATAGGTACCAATCACCTTAAAAAGTCACTAACCCAACCCCTACAGGAAGAGCCCCTGTTCTGTGTCCATGTCCACTTGCCATGTGACTTGCTTCCCCATTTGATCCCGATTTAATCTATTTTACCTGAGCAATTAGTACTTGCAATGTTATAGGTGGGCCATAGTTTGTCCCACCACATGCCTGCCTGTGAGTTTTCATGTTTTCCACCTTAGACCACCTCACCTCATGGTTTTGCTCTATAAAAATCCCTAGGAAAGACAGATTCTCTGGCAACCCACTCAGGTCCCCTTCTGTTCCTCTCTTGAGTAGAAGCTTTCTTTCCCCAATAAATAAATTCTGCTCTTAAAAAAAAAAAAAAATCATAAGTCTAGATTCTTGCTTCTAGTAGAAGTAACAGCAAGGATCAGATTAATTCCTAATCCTTAAAAAAATAATCTAAATCTATCACATTAAAATAGTAAAAAGCCAAGTCACAGACTAGGATAAAACCCTTGTAACACATATGTCTAATAAAAACTTAAATCCAGCAATACAAGAATTCTTCAAATTCAGTAATTATAAAACAACTTAAAAAGTGGGCAAAGACCAAAATAGGGACTTCATCAAAGAAGACACACAAATGGCAACTAAGCATACTAAAAAAGTGTCCAGTATCCTATATCCTTAGAAAACTACAAATTAAAACAATATATCACTATACACTTAAACAGAATGACTAAAATCCAAATCACTGATAACACCAAATGCTGGCAAGAATGTGGACCAAGAATTCCTATTCACTGCTGCTGGGAGAAATGCAAATGATACACCCATTTTGGAAGAGCATTGGTAGTTCCTTCAAAAATAAACAAGTCTCAGCATACAACTCAATAAGCATGCTCTTAGGTGTCTACTCCATTAATTAAGAATGTATACTCACAAATGAATGCCTAGAGCAGTTTTATGTATGATTACAAAAAAATGAAGTAGGCACGATGTCCTTCAGTAAATAAATGGATAAAGTGTGGTATATCCAGGCAATTTAATTCAGTGCTAAAAAGAAACAAGCTATCAAGCTCCACAATGAAATGCAGGAACCTAAAGTGCATACTGCTAAGTAAAAGAAGACAGTTTCAGGGCCAGGGGGACAGTCTAAGTGCTGCCAGGTGCTGCGTGGCATCAACTGGGGCCGAAGGGAACAAGACCAGCTTAACGCAGCTTTAGAGGTCTCACTGAGATCAGTGAGCCCAGAGGCTTGGAAACTGATCACATTAATTGAAGGCTGAAAACAGGCTAAGGAATGTGCATAATTAATTCAGAGTAACCAATCCATTATTTACATCACCTCCTGGCATGCATTAAACTGTAAATTTACATATCATTAGTCGGTAATACCCCAGTTAAAGGAACAAAGAACAGACAAGGCTATACATTTTCTCATGTTCTTATTCCTAGCCTCTGTTCTTATACCAATAGGCTTCTGCACAAGGGTCTGAGTTTAATCCCCAGCTCCACAAAAAGTAAAAAGCTCTGGCTTGTACTGCTACAACCTGGCAAGCACAAGGACCCAGTACCACATGCCATGCCAGCCCAGAACCCTCAGTGCACTCTGCCAACACGCCTGTGATCCCAGGGCTGGGGAGGCTGAGACAGGAGGATCACTAGAAGCCCAAGCAGCATAGTGTACCAAATAAATAAATAATGAAAGATTTTTTTAATAAAAAAGAAGACAATTTAAAAAGGCTGCATACGGTATGACCGCACTACGTAACACACTAGGAAAGGAAACACCCTTGACAAAGTGCATTAGTGACTGCCAGCAGAGAGGGGCTGCAAGAGGACTTGCAGGGCAGAGAGGGGCTGCATTTGGGCTCCTGTGGACAAAAACCAGGTGGGCTCTGGAACAAAAACTCTGGGCTCATCCTTCAGATAATCCAGGGGGAATCACATAAAGAGTCTGAGAAGACAAAATTAACTTGCTCTCATGAGCAGTGAAACAAGTGAATAGCCTATGACCAGTTTTCTCCCAAGGAACCCAGGTGAACAGCAGGCTGAGCAGCTAAACTTCCACTATTCTGCCTAGGGTCATGTACTGGGCCACAGTTTCTGGTGAGTGGCTTAAGCAAAAGGATCAGGCCCGTCACTCGCCCACACGTAGCCGCTGCTGCGAACGTGGGCATGCGTGCAGGGTCCCTGTGCAAGCACACTCGGTGTGCTCCGCAGCTGTACACTGACTGCTGGTCTGTGTTTGGTCTTTCCCCTGTGCCCTCAGAATGTTTTCTCCTCTGTTCTCATGAGATGTCCAGTCACCTTCCCCACTGCAGGAGGAGCCCAGATTTGTTTGTTACCTGTAGGTTTCTCCCTACTACACTGGCTGGTTCACCCATGCACTCAGTGTCTGCCCAGCTTGGGTCTAAGTAGATGTGAGTTGGAGAAAAAGAAGGGGCAGTTCAGGCAAAGCCCTGGGGAAGCCTCCGATACATGGGTAGGGCAGAGTCCTCAAGCACTAGCTCTCAGCCCAAATCAAGCAGCCACAGTCCTTCACGGCATTTATGAACCTACACAGGGTTGAGGACCATTTTGTGGCCTGTCTTTCTGACATACTACTTCCCTTCTCTGAATTCTAGCACTCTAATGCAGTTCCTGGCAAATTACAAACTTTTGTGGAAGGGAAGAAAAAGAAGCTCAACACTCAGTTACCTCTAGGTCTCTAAACAGTTAAGTGATATCAAGGACTGATGCTGACAGCAAAGGACTTTCTGTCCAGCTTAGAGAACAATTCAAAGAAGCCTCCAGAGAGCAGGTGGGAAGGCTAGTTGGACATTCACAAAGTGGCCCTTGCCCAGCTGGCATGGGGAGATACTCACTGGGAATGGCTGTAGTCTCCCCAGCAGGGTCTATCTGTGTCACAGGGGTGTGCACAGTGGTGCTTGGGTCTAAGGGTTGGCCACCCATCCGAGTGACATTCCGCTGATTGTCAGCATCCTCTGGCTGTTCCTCTACCTTCTGGAGACAGGTGCTGGGCAGTGTGTGTACAGGGTCCACACCCATCATTCCACCAGCCTCCAAGTCACAGTGAGTTTCCCTGCAACCAAGAATGTACATCAGGGCTTGATGCAATCTCAAACTCCTATGCAGTCTGCAACACTTAGCTCCTCATACTGCACACAGGGTAAGAAAATCTTACCCCTTTTTCTGTTGTACACTGTACACTTCTGTCTTCAGGTCCATGTACGGAGCTGACTCATGTCCCTGTCCCTGGCAAAAAGCCAGGCACTGCTGGCACCACCATATGCATAAATACACACACAGACATAAGAGATGGAGGTCTATAGAAGAGAACTGCTAGCAGAACAGAGCAGGATGCTTCCCCAGTGGGCCAAAGACCCAGCTCAGAACTCTGCACCCAAAAACAAGGCCTCAGCTGCCTGGCCTTGAGCTGTGGCCTCCAGCTACACATGTCCTGGTTGGTGTATGGCCAATCAGCAAGCCTGGGGATGCTGGCCTCAGGCTCCAGACTGCCTTTCCAGGCCTCCTGCAGCATCACAGCCACATAGCCTGGCCCCTCCAGTTGTACAGCCTTGCTCTGCAGCCCCCTCAGTCTTCCCTCGGGGTCTGTGGTTTCACCCTCCTCCACAGTGCTAGGCCACTCTGTTCCTCCTGGTCAATGCATCCTGAGCACAGCCACTCTCCCCTAAGCCCTCTGTTCCTTGGGGTAGCTTAAAATGAGGACTGACACTTGGTGAGCACACTCTTGGTCAAGTAGCTTGAGCATTTTGCCCAGAGAAAGCCAAGAGTGGCAATAAGGGCTGCCTGGCCTGGCTACCACATCCCGTCAGCCAGGACCCTGGGGGCATCACCCAGGCCACTCCTTCTCCTTCCATGGCACAAATGAGAGCTTGATTCCTGGTCACCTCCCATCACCAACCCCACTCCAGGCCCTTGCATACTTGGGCTGGTGGTTGCGGACCTCCTTGTCTCCTTCCTGGGCCTCGCCTTCCTTCTCCACTGCATCCTGTGGCGGGGGCGCCTTGTGGCGAGTGCGGTGCCGACGCCCAGGCTCCTCGCCGCTTTCCACCTCCTTAGGGCCTGTACGTGTGCCCCGGTGCCGCGCTCGCCGCTCACCCTTGGCCATAGCACCATCCTTGTCCTTTCCCGGGTTGGGTCCATGCCGGTGAACACGGTGGTGGCGCCGGCCACCCTCAGGACCTCGGCCACGCTCGCCCTGGGCCTCCTGGCTGCCTGCAGCCTCCTTGCTGTGGCTGTGGCTATGGCGTGGGCGTGCACACTCTTCCCGGGACCCAGGGTCTACACCATCGACCCTGTCCCGGTCTTGCTCAGTGGCCAAGGGCAGCACAGCCGGGGCCTCGTCTGTGTCACGGTGCCGGTGGTGCCGTCGCAATGCATCCGTAGCCTCCGTGGTCTCTGTGCCCTCTGGCCGGGCTCTTCCTCCTGCAGGACACCGTGGTCCATCTCGGCCAGGCTCCACCACCAGTGGCCGGTCCAGGTGCGTCTTCATGTCAGGCCGCAAGTGGCGTGAGGTTGCATAGCGCAGCCGCTCCTCGGGGTCCATCTCACTGTACAGCGCCTCACAGCTGGCACGCAGATTCTGCAGCCGCAGCTGGCTGGCCCGCTGCTCCCATACTGACCGTGCCCGAGCCGAGTTCTGCTGCCTGCTGTGGGGAGACTGGTAGTGAGCATCTCTGTCCAGCAGCTCTGTTGCGCAGGGAAGCCATAGATGGACACACAGCAATGGAGGGATGGTAGGGGTGCAGGGAGGACAGGGCAGACAGAGAGGCGGCAGGAGCTCTCAAAACCCCTGGCAGAGTAATGCTGCCAGGTGGGTAAGACTGGGACCCTGATTTCAGCCCAGCATCCCTCAGGTGACCCATAGGACCACGCAGAGGGATAGTATTAGGCAGGGGAAGGGTGAGCTCAAGGCCACTCCTGGGCAGGTGGGTAGCAGTCCTTAGTCCCAGAGGTGCAGGGATGGGAGTTAGTTAACACCAGCAAGAACTGGCAGAGGCTCCCAGCAGGTGGGCAGCTGGCCAGGGAAGCCCAAAGGGAGGAGATGAGGGAGAGGCACTGAGAAAAGAGTGCTCCCTGGCAGCTTCCCTGGAGCTGTCCTGCACCAGCACAAGAGCAGAGCTGCCCAGGAAGGCAGTTACTTCTCCAGAAGCTGTCCCCACTTCCCAGAGGAGAGCCACAAGCCAAGAGATCAGGGACTCAAGAGTTGGCACATACTAAAGACATGCAGTCCAGGGAACACTGGTCCTGCTTAGAGCACACAGACTCTCAGCTATTCCCCGAAGGGGTCAGCCCTGACTAGAAAGCCAACTGACTCAGAGACCAGGAGCCCAGAGGTCAGGGCTAGGGCTTGCACCCGCCCTTCATATGGTCACCAAAGTTCTCCCCTGTTCTCCCCTGGAAACACCTCCCTCCAGCAGAAACAGAGCCAGACAAAACCCTTGAAGGCCTTTCAGCAGCAGGGGTGGCCAAGAGTCCAGCCTTCTCTACACGGGATACCAGAGGCCTGGCCCACTGTCAGCCTCACTGGTCTAGAACTTCTCATATATAGGGCTCCACAGCACAGGGTGTGTGGTAAGCTCTGGGCTTTTTGCTGAATAAGGCCCAGCCAGTGCCCCAGCCCCCACTGACACCAGGCAAAAAGCTCATCCGAGGTCAGAGTCTCAGTCTCAGCCTCTGAAGGCTTCTGAGCAGCCATGGCCATGGCACCACTAACAATGACAGCAGTGGCATCAACGCCCTGGCTTTATGCCTGCTTTACCCAGCCTTCACAACCATCTCAAGGACAGGCGACACCCTATGCTGGCTGAGCTAGTAGGTCACTGATGGGGCCAGGGTAAGACACAGTACAGAGGCAGAAGTGGAGAAGCATCTAGAGAACTGTGAGGCCTCAGCCAGACCCCGGCTGCCTGGAAAGCACATTTGCAGCTGCACCTGTGGAGCTCAGCTGGCCATCTAGAAGGACAGCCAGTCAGGTGTGGATGAAGCCTCTGTCCTTGTCATCAGCCCGTTCAGGGTAGGTGGAGAGCAAACCTTGTCCCTTCTCCAATCTGAGAGCCAGTTCCGTGACAGGCCTTGCATGAATGAAGATGTCTGTACTCTCCTGAGAGCTGGGGTGGTATTTTCAGGGCAAGAGCAAAGGTCCTTTGCAGGTCCACGCCAACACCTGTCCACACCCAGCATTAAAGCTACACTGCCATCACTCCATAGAATGTCCTGCAAAGACCCACAGGATCTCTCCACCACCACAGGCACATCGCTCAACAATGGTGGACAGTATGAGATAGAATAGGGCCAGAACAGGCATGCCCCAGGCGCGTGCTCCCAGTGAGGCTGATACCCCAGGATCTCAATCCAGCAGTCCAAGCTAGGCCTGACTCATAAGCACCTGGGCAGCAGGAAGGAAGCTAATCTGATGAAGCCACAGCCTAGGGCCAGGGCCACAGTCCTGTTTCGAAAGGGAGGAAGATGATGGGGAATACACAGAAACTAAAGGTCAGACCGAAGGGCTCTGCTTTCAATCTCCCCAGTGAGGTGGGCTCTCTCCTGCCCAGAAATCACCTTAGGTACAGCTGAACATTCCAGATCATCTGTAAGGCTAAGGGGACCACGGGGCTCATAGGGCCCTCTCATGACTATGATGCAATACTGGGCACCTGCCACAGCCCATTTTTTGGGTCTCTTGGCTATGCATCTGCCCCAGCCCAGATGAACCACTGCGAAGTCTGAATCTTCACAGTGGGCCTCCCCTTTTGTGGATATCTAAGTCGTCCTCCCTCGCCCTAGTTGCTCTCTGGCCTTGCTCTGTCTGGCACATAAACCCCACTGACTTCTGAACAGTGTGGGCAACACAAATCTCTCATTCTATTCATCAAGGTCACAGCAGTGTGAGAACCTAAGAATGAGCCAGTCTCCAGTCTAGTATGGGTAACAACTGCAATCTATGCAGTTCTTACTTAAAAGGACTCTTTAAGGAATGACAGAGAAGTACCTCCTGTGATGTCTTGGCCCAGCATGGAGGGCAACCTAGCTGTGCCAGGGAAGATAGCTCACCACACCAAACCAGGTGCTTGGACAACTGCGAAAAGGAGACTTGGCTTAAGCCACTACCCTAACTGCAGATGTAGGAGGCAGTCCTGATAGAAAGCATTCTCGCTCATATCCACATCTTGTTCACTACATGGATCTACCATGCTTGCCTATCCCATGAGATATCAGGGCCCCAGAAGCCAGCAGCAAATAGTTTATGGGAATACTGAGCCTAGCGCTATGCTATCTGCCAGGGAGGCACATAGGGCAGAGATAGTCCAATCCTCATCACAACCAGGCTGCAGGGAGGACACCTGGATACTCTGTCCAGGTGGCCCAATTGGAACTGACTACTTCAGGGACTGTCACAGGCCAGGTACAGTTTCCCTCGAAGGGTAACCCCAGAAGACAAGCCATGCAGAAGCATCCTACAAGAGAAGCTGTCGAAGGAGAGGTCAGCCTATTAGGCTGGTCTTACCTCCAGAAGCGTCAGGCTCAGGATTCCTATGGTTCCACCTGACCCATGTACCATGAGCTCCACAGAGACAAAACAGATTTTTCCAAGAATCACTAATACATTCCTTCCAAGGTGGGGGGAACTATAAGTATCCCTGTGAGCCCGCAAGAACTCTCTCTGATATTGCTGCACTGGCCCTGGCCTCACTGAGCCCACAGCATCTCATCCATACAAAGAAGCAGGTTATCTGGAGACACCAGAGTGACAGTACACAGACTGAGAGCAAACAAAGAGGTAGAGACCAGGAGGAAGAGGAGGAGGGACCGAGCTCAGAGAGGAGGTGTCAGGGGCATGCCCACTACTCCCCGCTGGCGTCCAAAGGTGGGCCTGGAGCTGCCCATGAAGCAAATGACTGAGGTGGGAAAGCAGAGTTAGGAGTGGAGGGCAGGTGTGTGCATGTACTAGTCATGGAGCCACAGATGGAATATCGTAGCAGAGCGACTCACGGTGAATTTACGCTGGAGACAGATGAGCTGCGAGATACAGTACCTCGAGTTTGCTTTATAAAGCTGCACATGCAAGAAACAAAACACAAACAGAAGTGAGAAAAATGAGAAAGTTCTGAAAGACACTAGCACTACTTATGCCCAGTCAGTGCAGGCACAGGCCGTGGTGCACTTCTGCGCAGGAGGCAAGAAAAGTGGCATCCTATGGGCACCTGCAGAAACCTCAGGGTATGACAGAAGCTGAAAACCAACTCCACGTGTGCAGAAAAGAAACTAAAGTGAATATGGCAAACCCTGGATGGCTGGAAGACGAGAAGCAGTTACTTCCGAAGCCATGAGTCAATGATGACTTAGGCCGCGCTGCTCCAAGAATGGCACTGGGTTGGGAAAGCCCAGAACCACTTCCACATCCCAAATAGCCTCTGCTGCAGGGCTTGGGTGGACTGACCTGCGGGGCTCCAGCCTTCACGATGAGCAGCGTGGCAAGTGTAGGAGGCCACAGCACCCTCCCCTGAGTACGACTGGCCCACCTGCCTCCCAAGAGCATCTACCCGAGCCCTCAGGATCAAATCCAGCTGCTTCTAGTCCAACATGACCCCTCCAGGAACAAATACGGTCAGTCACTGACCCACTCCCACTTCCCAGTGACTGTGTAGAAGCTTTTCCAACAAGGAAAACCAGAAGTCTCTTCACAGTCATTACTGGTTTCAAGGGGGTGGGGGACCCTTCCTAGGGTCAAAGTCTCTGCACCTCCGCACAATTGTAAGGAACACAGAACAGACCACCTTCCCTTTTGGAAGGTCTGGAGAGACAGCACATGTGCTGGAGAGTTGAGTGTGTTGAGAACATTAGAATGTGTGAAATTGTGTGTGTGTGTGTGTGTGAGAGAGAGAGAGAGAGAGAGAGAAAGAGAGAGAGAGAGAGAGAGATTAGTGGTTATGAGAGTATCAGATGGTATATGAGTATATATGACAGTATATAGAAGCCCAGTGAGGATCAGAGTGCCTTCAGAGAGAACCAGGAAGATGACATCAAGCCCAGAATCCCTCTCCTTACAGGGGTCTGAGGTGGCAACCCCCAGGGTCACCAATGCAGGCCAGACCACCCTCTTTCCTTGGGGGTTTACATGGTCCATCAAGTGACCCAAGTACTGAAGGCCTTTTGACACCTCAGGTGCCCTTTTCATCCCACCCTAGCAGAGCAAAAACAACACACACGGCTTTAGAGAGCAGAGCCAGGATGAGGGGCACTCAGGGTCCACGCTCTCTGCCAGCTCCACAGCTGAATCTGCAGAAACGAACACAGACATCTCAACCCTCAATAGTCTCAATATTGCAGGTGAGAAACAGCAGCAGCTACAGCCTCACACCAGCACCCACACTCAGCAAGACAGGTTTCTCCCAGCTGGGCTTCCACTATAGCCCAGGAGGCCTCTATGGTCATCCCAGGCCACCTGTGGTACCAAGGTATTGACTACATGCCATGCTAACAGTGGGTAGAGCTGGGCCTGCAGGAGCCATAGCCAACCTGAGGGGGCCCAGGCTGAGCATGGGGCTGTGACCTGGCTCTGAGTGGGCACCACGCTTAGGCTTAGTGAGGCAGAGCACCAAGGGTGTCCAGGACAGGAACACTTTTCCCATCCAAAAACCACTGTGGTGCTCAGGCCAACAGCTGGTATCCAGTTCCCAGGGTGGGGATGCTCTGGGCCTGCACACGATGGCTACGGGTGATGGGAAAAGCACCTCGATCTCCTTTACAGTGGCATTATGCACGCTTCAGGGCTGTGCTCAGGTCCCTAGAGTTCTCTTTTCCAAGGCTCTCGTCCAGATGGAAATGGATGGAATCCTCATGCTTCCAGAACTGGCCACCCGAAGGGGACCAGGACAAGCACTCTCCCCAGGAACGGCAGAAAGGTGCTACGTGGAACTAACACAGCCCACGTGGGCAATGAGCTGGACAAGTCAAACACCTGCTTCCCATCTCTCCCCTGGAGACCCCACTAGTGTGTAGCACTCACGTGGAGGAGTAGAAGGGACAATGCTGCTAGGCCACAGGGACCTCAGCACCAAAGAGCTGCACTAAATCAACCAAATGGCTAAATAACTGAGTTGGCCAAATAAGGAACAAACAGAAAAATACAGCTGATCACAGAGCCTCTCCACAGCTAAGCTGCCATGTCCACAGCTTGCCTGACTCCCTGCAAGAGCCCGAGGGCTGCACTCTCTTCCTCCTGAATCTCTCCCATTGCCAGGGCTTTCTGCTTAGCTCAGAGCAGCCGAGCTCCACAGCTGAATCTGTGTAAATGCCACCTCCATGGTAACTTCAGGGTAGGAAGAAGGCCACCAGAGTGCACCACACTCACATACACACTGACAGCTTCACACAGACACACACTTACAAGTTCATGACCAAACAACCTACACCCACTCACATCCAGCATGCCCATTCATGTGCTAACACATGCCCAACAGAGCAGAGTGAGCACCAGAAGTAGTTCTGCTCTACCGTCACTCTATGCCCAAGCTCAGCCAGCTTTCCTGCCTACTCCTCAGAGCTGCCTTCCCCCAGCCCACTGCCTTTGACCCAAACCCTAATGTCTTCAACCCTCCTAATCAGGTGATCAACGTCCCTCAGGGTTCAGCCCAGACATACATTCACCCTTCTCTTGCAGAAGCTCCTGACTTCTGCTCCAAGACAAAACATTCTCAGGGACATGTTTGAAAGCTCCATCAAGTCTCTTGGGCTGCTGAAGTACCACACAGGACCCCTTGGCTTGCCAAATACAATTTATGAAAAACTATACGTAGAAGCCACATGCTGACTCCTCACTCTGACTCACAAGCTCTGTCTGGGGAAGGTCCTGGAGGCTCCAACATCATCCTGTGACCAGTACTACAACATAGCCAGTTCCACCTTGAATGTGAGGGCACCCTGCCCATGCCCAGCCTGAGAGCAAGCTACACTGCTTTCCCAGGGGAGTCCTGCCCTGGAGAGGACTTTGTCCTTACAAGTCCTGATTAGGGCAAGAAGAGCTCTGGGGAAGTTTCTGGAAGGGGGTCCTGGTATGGCTCAACCATGAATTCTGCTACCGCCCTTGCCACCCATGATCTGCTCCTAGGAGCCTTACGCAGCAATGGAGATGTTGGCAGCAGACATGGGGCTGACTTCAGCCACTTCTTTGGCTTTCTGCATGGCAAGCTTCTGATTGGCTGCTTCTTCCATTTCCTCTTCATCCTGTTTAAATAGAAACAGCTGTCTCTTCAGAATGCCGTGACCATTCTCATACCATCCGCTCTTGTTCCCAGGGTCTCTTTGCCTCTTCTGCCCTCTGTACCATGTAGCCAGGTAGCCAGCTTCTATGTGTATATGGATCCCCTAAGACACCAACTTTCTCTGATACCTTTCAGGGCCCTGTCCTATGTCCATGGCTCAAAAGTGATGGTTCCAAAGTTTGACCATTAACTGTAATGCCAACTTCATTGGACTAAAAAATGCTACAAGGATTAGTAATGCATACTCCTGGGTATGTCTAAGTGGGTCATGGAGGTGTGATTTTGGATATTATATGTGATTCCTGACTGTTCTCTGGCATTGTTACTCTGTTTTGCTTCCCAACCACCATGAACTAAGTATCTTTGCTCTGCTATGCTTTTGTGTCATGTTTCTGCCTTGAGGCCATCCAACATGGACTGAATACCCTAAAACTGTGAGCCAAATTAAACCTCCTCTAAATTGCAGGTATTCAAATTAGGTCTCAGCAGTAAGGAAGTTAATACAGAAAACTGGCCCCTGAAAAGTGCCCTAAGGGTCACTGATGTAGTATACCTGACTGTGTCATTCAGAAGTCTTTGGAGCTAGTCTGCTGGAATAGTTTGAAAAAGCTGAAAGATATGAGCTAGAGAATTTCCAGAATGCTGTAAGGAGAACTTGATGGGCAAGCTCAGAAGACTAGAATGTAAGTGCCAGCTTCAGTAGGTTTCAGTTGGGAGCAACACTTTATTTGCAATTGAATTAGTGACCACACATCACACATATCACACTCTGCCACAAAAAAAAAAAAAAAAAAAAAAAAAAAAATTTACATTTTACCCATATCCCAAGACTTCCAGAAACTAAGATAAAGAGCAACAATTGATCTGATGAAAAAAATTTCAAAGCAGCCCAAATATTCAGGCTATGGTGTGTACTACTACTGGCCTTTAGTCAGAATTATACTGAGAATCAGGGGCAAAAAGCAAACCAAAAAAAATTTGGCTCAGTAGGAACCACATATAAAATTGAGACTAAAGACAGTGTGGCTACCTAAGAGATTAGCATGATTCAAAAGAAACCAGATACCTGTACAAGTTTTCAATAAGAAAGATACCTTGCAGGCATCCCAGGAATCATCAAAACACCACCTATCACAGGTTCAAATGCACAAAGGTGTAATAAGCTGTTCATCTGAGAAGGCCTCTGCACTCCCTGCTAAGGAACCGGGCCCTGAACTCATGTCACCATGCCCAGCCGCCAAGCTCTGCCTGCACTGGTGGAAGACCTTGCCGTTGCCTACATGACGATGGCTTTCTTGGTGTACAGAATTCAGGAGCTGTGGTCACAGGGTCTTCTACCAGATTCCAAAGGAAGCCTGCAAGGCCAGGCAACACACCCCACAAGAGGGGAACGAAGCAAAAGGCACAGCAGAGACACCAGGAAGTCAGGAGCTGGCCAGGAGAGCAGACACATAGACTGCAACCCAGTTCTTTTCTACTCCTTTTTTAATTTAGCAGTGTTTACCTTGGGCCACTATATGCTAGAATTATGTAACTTTTTTATTTTTTTTGTATTTTATGGAAGGGTCTACAAGGTGTTCAGAGTCTCACTACTAGATCAGACTCATAGTGATCTGCCTGCTTACAGCCTCCCAAGAGCTGGGATTACAGGCACGCACCACCATGCCCAGTCTCAATTGCTGTCTCAGTGTGCCCTGGGAGCAGGGTCAGCATGGCAGGCCTGGAGATTGAACCCTCAGCCCCTGTGCCTTGCAGGCGCTTTAATCCGTTGAGCTATTTGGCCGGCCCTATGTAACTTTTTTAAAACAGAGGTTTACAACTAAGAATGTGCCTTGAGTCTCAGAAGAAACTTGGACCTTTGAAAAATGCTGGCACTGCCAAGATTTTGGGGAAGGATGTATTGTATTTTTAATTATATGCAAGGTAACTGTATATATTAGAGAATTGCTGACTTATTGCTATGTTTATTTGGAGAATAAGCATGTTCTAAGAAGATATGCTTGAGTATTAAGTTGATAAGGGATGGATTATACCCATTAATTATAATATGTCAGCTCAAAGGGATTAAATGCTTTGGGCCTGGGATTGGTAGAGCACGCTTCCTGGTAGGTAGCCTATGTGGATTACAGAAATGTAACCCTGAATGCTAAGTACGCTCCCTGGGCCCTTTTCCTCGGTGCCATTCTGCTTCTCTGCTTCCAAGCTGCAATGAACTAAGCACTCCTGCCCAACATGCCCTTCAGACATCTTTCTGCAGCACCAGCCAACCAAATACCCTGCCACGATGAACCAAATTAAACTTCCCCTTTAATTTGTGCGTGTCATGTATTGTGTCTCAGCAATGAGAAAGTTGTCTACTACACTAAAGCTTCTGTATCATATCTTCTCAACTACACCATCTTCCAGCATACTCAGAAGCAATCTGTGCTTGCACCCTGACCTCAACCCTGAGCTTCTGCCTTAGGCACCAAGCGACTATCCCAATTGTTCTGTACCAGGCAGTTCAGACTTAATGGTAAAATACAAATCTGCTCCTCTTTTCATTATACCTGCTCCCTCAGGAGCATTTGTCCTACTTGAATAAAGCTGATCTCTCTCCCTATAGAGCCAGAAGAAAGGGCTGGTACTGGTCAACACTGCACCCAAGGATTTTACCAGGAGCTTTCCAATGGGAGTACACACTACCTCTGAGCTTTTCTCCCTGGACTTAATCAGATCACACCTCCCCAGCTGGCCACAGCTACGGCTATGAAGTTCCACATGGCTCTTTCCACCACAGCAGACATGTAGTTATGTGTACACAGGATCCTCTGCCTCCTGCCTAAGAATTGCCATCTGGATAGATTCTAACCCTAAATCAGTAAGTAAAATCAACATGTTGTGTTTCTGGGCTCTGGATCAATAGCTCCAGACAGAGTTCACAGCCCCAAAGAGGCCAACTGAGGGGCTACAAAACCCTCAAGCCAAAGCCCATCTGGTTCCCCTGGGACCTGGCATTCCTAACAAAATATCTATGAATCTTAGAAGCACAATAATGGCAAAAGTTAAATCCCTTGATTGTTTCTTGAAAATTTCTGTCATAGATAAGAGATCTTCAGGTTTCAGGCCTAGTGAGAAAACAGAGCTGGTCTGCACAGAGCAAGACCTTTCTCAAAGTTCTAGAGCCTGTTCTGGTGAACAGCCCTCTGGGGCACGGGCACCTGAATCACTCCACAGAGCATTCTAAAGTCCTCTAAAAGGTCTACAACAATTCGATTTAAATTTATTCCCACTTTAAAATTAAGACTGCTATATGTGTGGAAATACGGTGGTGCTTCTCTTCATGAATGCTCTTGTTAGCAAAAAAAATTGGTTTGCAAAAAAAGTGTTTGGGGGGCTGGGGAGATGGCTCAGTGGAGTAAGTGCTTCCCTGGCAAGCTCAGGGCCTGACTTCAATCCCTGGTTCTGCCAAAAGAAAAAAAAGCCTCTGGCAGAATTTTTTGTTTGAAAATTCTGCGTCAGGTGACCAACGCAACCATGGCCATCTTTTCCACACAATCACAGATATGGCCATCTTTTCCAAAATTGTGAAACAAATTAATTTCATAAACTGAGTTACTGCTGTATAAGGGAAGGGAAAAGCCATGCCCAAAGTCATAAAACATTGCCTACAACCACAGACAGGCCTGCATTAGTCCCACTTGCAAGGTGGGAGATCCCTAAGTCAGACCCAACTACAGAGGGTATGCACACACGACAGCTCCTTGAGGGCATCACCTGCACGGCACATCTTCACCCAAAGAAGGACTTAAAAACAGCAAGATCCTTGGGACTCAAGCTCACCCTGCCCAGAGACAGCGGATGATCTGACCACCAATGCTGTCAGGCACCTCAAGTTTATGTATCCCAGAAATCCTGACCCCATGGACACATATGGGCTCCCTCAGCCAAGACAGCCCAGACAGGGACTAGACCACTGGGACACAGCAAGACTAAGCCTTCCTTAGCTTCAGTCAATAATAGCAATAGGAAGCCCAGTGAACACACAGAGTCAAAGCACAGGCCTGAGGCTACCTGGGTGGGTAGCCGCAGTGTTCAAGGCAATGACACGGGGATGAACAGGTGGGAGCTCCTGTCAAAAGAAGGAAACCACAGAGGGTGACATGTATAATCACGTCCCCCACTGGGCTCTAGGAGGGAAGATGAATACTGAATGGCGTCAGCTGGGCACCTCCTGCAGCAGCCACCCTGCTGTGGCACACATGTGCTCAGACAGCATCAGCCGCTCCATCAGGGTCCAGCCAGGCCCGAAATCTGAGGCAACATTGTAGGCATCCACTGCTGACCTTTAGGGTCTTCAGAGGAGGAGCTTCCCTAGGGGCCACCTCGTGTACCCCTTATCTTTAGGGGCTGTTTCCCCAACATCACATACTTACTCTGCTGGGAACCTCTGTGGTCTTTACTCCTGAGGCAGGGGCAGTCCTTTCAATCTGCACCTCCTGACAAACACGCCTTCTGCCTGTGCCGGCCTTCTCCCCGGGTGGCAGCTGCTCTGAGAGCTGTCAGTGTCCCTTCCTGGCCTGCTTCTCCATGTCCCCACATCCGTAATTCTACATACCCTGAGCCTGGTATAACTTCCATCTGTTCAGACCTTAAGACACCCCTCTGAACAGTAATTACATGGAGACACAACTCAGACCCGACCCTCCCCATGACTCTACAACCTCACCCAGAGTGACTTGGACTAACTCCCAGCCTCTCTTGGTGCCCAAGCTGCAAGTGGCATCCCTACATACCTTGGTCAGTTCCTGCGCGTTGGCAAGGTTGTCCACAGCAATGGCCAGGAAGACATTTAGCAGAGTATCTGGTTGGCTCCAGTTAAGGAAAGGTCAGAGTCACATCATGGCTTCCTATGGAAAACAGGGGCTCCCATCTCCCTAAACCACAATGCTCCAGCCTCTGTCCCTTGGCACCACCAGCCCCTTCAGGTCTCTGTTGTCCAGAGACACAACCCAGTTCACTAACCAGCTCCATCATCTCTCCCCCCAATAAATCCCTTAAGCCTTCCTCTATTCAGTTTCATATCACCCAATATCCCCAATAGCCACATGGGCCTTTCCTCATCCAGCTCTTTAGAGCTAATGTTGACAGGTTGCAGTGATTGGGTCAACTTGCCTTTGAAGAGGGCATAGGGTCTGCCTGCCTCTGTCCTTACCTCTCCCATATTCTGGTCAGCATGAAAAGTCTTGCAACAAACATCTGTCTTCACAGGCTCTAGCTCGAGCTCCAACACCTCCCAGGGCAGACAGTCAATACACAAATCTACCTGTGACTACCTCGATGGCTCCCAGATGCCTCCGAGTCTCACCTGCCCTTCCCGTTCACTTCAAATCCAACATGGATCTGGGTGCCTTTCCTTCAAGAAGTTCTCCTGAATAATCCTGGACAAGGAGGCATGAAACAGCCTCAGCATCCAGCGCTGTATTCACCCTGCCCTGGTCCCAGGCACACTAGCAAGGGGTTGCCATTACTCCACTATCAACAAGGAAGTCTGACCTGTCCCAGGTCCCAGCGCAGCACAGGTCCTCTCTGAATCTCTGTCACTGCCTTGAGTCACCATGGTGCTCTTGCAAAAGGCACCTTCCCTCCCATCATTAGGTGCTGCATCTGCCCAGAGCTCCTCTTTCTGTTGAGTGGCACTGTTGGGAGACTGTGCCCCGCAACTGCAGCAGCCTCCCTGCTGTGATCAGCACTGACCCCTCCAGACCAGTCTCAGGCCTGCCCTCCTAAGCCATCTCATCATTTCAGGAGCCTCAACCGTGGCACTGGGCTGCACAAGAATGGTAGGGTACTGGGCAGCATCCCTGTTTTATTTAATGCTGTGGTCCTAGTCCTAAGAACCAAAAATGTCTTATGTGTGGAGAGTTTCATCCCCAATGCAATGAAGTTCAGAACACTAAGTATAACCATGGAGCACTCAGAGGCCCTTCCACCTAGAGCTAAGGACCATGCCCTAGGGGCCAGCCAAAGGGACACACAAGTATAGCAGAAGTCACCCACACCAGACTAAGCAGGACACGTGGCAGATGACATGTCTAGTCTGAGTGATGCAGGATTCCACTCAGGCAAGCCGCTGCTCTATGGGGCAGTGGCACCCTCTGGACACCACTGCCCGCTGCAGGAGCCAACACTGCAGCCTCCTTCTCTATAGCAATCTGCATTGGCCCAGTTCCACCCATATCCAAACCAAATGCTGTTCCCCAAGACCCAGCCCCTCCTGGTGCTTCATACCTCACTAGATCCCCACCCTGGGGTCCAGGATCTGAGCTGTCACCTGTAGGATGCCCTTGCAGAGGCAGATGTCCCTGGTGGGGTAGCCCAGGGAATCAAACAGAAGAGAGGATGAAGGGAACAGAAACAGAAGCAAATTTAGAGATGTGGGTGGTCACCAAGCCAGGAAGAGAGATGCGTAAGAATGGAGGGTGAGATGGCAAGGAATAAAGAGTAGTATGTAAAGTGGGAGATGCTCAGAGCAGGCAAGTTGGCTGTGACAATTTGCAAGATGTTTGTCTCCAGCTCAGACCTTTCTCTGAAGTGTCATACGAGGGTCTACCACAGCAGTTCTCCAAGCAGAGGACCCAGACCAGAAGCACTGGGAGCCCCTGGAAGCCTGGATAAGGCATACTCTGAGGCCCTGTTAGGTCTCACACAGGGATACCCACTCCAGGGTCCACTGCCCAGGGGAGCTCCAGCACCACAGGTATCCTTTTAGGTCTGCATTCCTCCTTGTGCTGGTGGCAACCACCCTGACACCTGGGTCTCCTGGATGAACCCTGGCCTGCACCATGACCCTGTGGATCTCCTCTCTGGATTCTCCTGAGTCCCAGCAAGTTTCCCACATGGCCCCTGCATGAAACAGGTCATTGCCAGCTGCTGTGCTTTCCTGGTTCTGCCTATGCCCTTCTATCACCAGGCTATAAACAAAGCCCTTCGCAGCCCTCCCTAGACATTTTTCTGTTTCTCTTTGCCAGGGCTGGTTTTCAGCAGGAAGAGGTTCATGAAAGCCAGGTGTCAAAACTCTATATTAAATCAGAGGAGGAGGAAGCCCTGCTTCCCTTGGCCTTCCAAGTCTCCTATCTTCCTGTGAACCCCATAGGACTGTCAGAGTTCTTCCTAAGACCCAATGGTGATCCATCTGCCCCACTTCTGCTGCCATATGCAGTGCTTCCAGATCCATCACTTGGGCTAACCTTGGGGACTCCAGCATGTGCACTTGGTTCTGAGAACATGCAATTGACAACCCCCTCCCCTTCCTCGTCCTCCTGGAGGGAGCCAAGAGGCAGCCACAGACAGTGTTCTATATGCTGGCCACCTCCACTCCAGCCCTATAGAAGGATACAGTTTCCAAATAGCGTCAGGACGATGAAGTAAAAGGAGGAGAACATTCCTTTGCTGACCCCACCTTGTGACTCAATCCCGTGATACATCACTGCATTCCAGTCCTCTCCTGTCAGGATCTGCAGGAGAGCACCACAGGGCACACCTGCACACACCGCACACGATGCATGTGCACACACCCAGGGCTGGATCAGGACACACCCTCTTTTAGGGCACACTCGGTCTCTAGATGAAGTGGTTCCAAAGGACTAGGCAGCCTAGGATCTTGCAGGAAAATGTGCCAAAGTACATGGCTACTAACCTGGGTCAGGTTAAGAGACAAACATGCTCTAGGTTTTCAGCAGGAATGGCAAGGGAATTCTAAGAGAGGTGAGCAAAGGCTAGCAAGGAGGCAGTGGTAACACTGTGGAGAGAGCAGAGGGTCATGAACCACTTGAGGTCATGTGATGGGCTTGGGGCCTTCCCTCTCCAAGGTTCTTCCATGGGGCCTTGTGGTTTCACCCTCACAGCCTGGCTGAACACAAATCTTGCCCCAATGCAAGCCTGCATGTCTACTTTTTGTTTTTTTCAAAGTACAAGGGGAGCTGTGCCAGCCTCGCCCAGGGCACGTTGAGACAGCAATTGAGACTGGGCTGGTGGCACGCACCTGTAATCCCAGCTCTTGAGAGGCTGTACACAGGCGGATCACTACAAGTCCAATCTAGTAGTGAGACCCTGAACACCCTGTAGACCCTTCCCTAAAATACAGAAAAAAAAAAAAAAAAAATCAAAGTACAGGCGAAAAAGATAACACGTGTCCACATCCAAAGTAGAGATTAACAGTTTGTCACAATTCCATTGGTCCCACTGCCGTAACCATCCCCAAAGGGAACCCCAACCACAGCTTCACAATTATGCAGCATACCACACACACCTGTCTATAACACAGCTGTGTGCTAGGCATGAATAGGAAGGTATCAGCCACGTGCCACTCCTCCACCGGACGTTGTCAATACACACAACCCTTACCTACTCACATAAATACCAACAGCTCTCCTCCCATCCAGTCATGCATGTTCCTCCTGCACTTTAAAATTTTCATTATCGTCTCCTGTGCACACTTCAAAATATCTCTAGCACGACAATCCCTAGGCAGCAGGCCACACACATCTTTGGCTTCATCAGGTGTCTCCCGAGTGGCTGTGCCAATCGCACCCCAGCCCCATGCGGCATGGGAAGTTTCCTCACACCCTCTGGAGTCCCACCTGTCCACAGGCCCTGAGCCCACTCGCTTTTACCCTGTGTTTCTGATGCACATCTCCTTCTGATCTATGAGATTCCCGTATGCGTTCTTGCATGCGCCACTCTACTATCTACACTACCTACTGCAAATACTTTCTTTCATTCTTGTAGTATTATATTCTCAGTTGTTTCTGTATTATAAAGAAGTTTGAGCCAGATCTGTTGGTTCATAATTATAATCCCAGCACTCTGGGAGGCTGAACCAGGAAGATCACAAGCCCAGGCCCAGACTGGGTAATATACTTGGGAAAGTCTCAAAATTAAAAAATAAAAGGGCTAAGGCACCTGGGTTCAATATCTTGTGCCAAGCAGGAGTTGTAATGTAGCCAAATGTGTCAGTCTTCAGTCTTTTCCTTTGTAGATTCTGTTTTTTGTTTCTGTTTTGTTTTTAATGTATTTAGTACAGGGTCTACAGGGCCTCACTACTCAGATCGCACTCGTAGTGATCCTCCTGTTTTCAGCCTCCCAAGCAGTGGGATTACAGGAGTGCACCACCACAGCCAATCTCAGTTACCATCTCAGTGCACCCTGGGGGCGGGCTGGGCCTAGCACGGCACACCAGGGATCCAACCTGGTCCCTGCATCTGCCTAAGCAGGTGCTTTAATCCACTGAGCTAACTGGCCAGCTTTCCTTTATAGGTTCTGCTTTTTATACCTTTTTCCTCCCTTTCCTTCCTTTTCTTCCTCCCTCTTTTCTATGCTAGCTATGGACTCCATGACTTCAATGCACGCTCATCAAGCACTCCTCCACGAGCTACAGCCCGTTTTGGGGTAGGTTTTTTGTTTGTTTGTTTCACTTTGTTTTGCTTTTTGAGAGGTTTTGCTAAATTGCCCAGGGTTGCAAGCTTCCTGCTCCGGCCTTCCACCTATAATTATAGGCATGCACATAATATCTGACTCTGACTAATAATTAAAGCATTAATAGTAATTAAAACATGCTTTTTCACATTCAGGTCTATATGCTAACTGAAGTTCTTTGTATTTATGTGGAATGGTTTTTTTCTGTAAGGAAAATCTATTTTTCTAGACCCATGTTTTGAATACTCCATCCTTTCCCATTGGTTAACTTCTTTTTTAACCAGGTGTGCTCCTGGGAACCCCACCCGTCCTCTCCCTTGTCTTTACATATACCACACCACCCCCACAACTGTAGCCTCAGAGAAGTCTTGGTATCTGGTAGACTTACAAAGCTATAAGTCCACAATTTACAAATAAAATATTTCCTAAGGGAAAATAATTCTATCATCATGGCAATAAACCAGAACCACTCTCCTAAAGGGATATTACAGTAAATGTAAAAAAAAATGAAATAATGCTTTTAGAAAATGAGGAAAAGTATTTTCATGTTGGAGAGCCTGCCTACTAAATACTTCACATTCACTTGGCCTTTTGTTAGAATTAAACTGTCTGTTCACATAAGCAATATGGACGTGAATATCATAAAACCAAGCTCCTCAACTATTTTCTCAATGTTAACCTCAGGAGAAGCAACTAACGAGCTTCAAAGTCTGAGGATAGACTGCGCCAAAACATTGCTCCCTCCATTCTTTCTTTGCCTTGTTCCTATTTTTCTTTTCTATGTTTGTGGCCCTCCTTCTTAGAGGCTACATCTTGGCTTCTTTTATTTTTTCCCTTTCGATGCTTAGGTTTTTCTGTCCCACCCTGTACAGATTCTGTTTTCTTTTGATGCTCTTGTGTTCTTCTAAATCCACCTCCTTAAGACTTCTTTTCCTGAGTTCAATCCCCAGTTCCACCAAAAATAAAAATAAAAATAAAAGACTTCCTTTCCTCTTATGCTTGGGCCACTCCTCATTTGGTTTTTCTTTGCCTTTCTCAGAGTATCTTTTTCTTTTCTGATGACTGGCTTGATATGCACCAGTCCTGGTTTCCAAGGAGAGGTGCTCAGGGCTTCCAGCATCTACACTGACTGAACCGTAATTATATTCTTGTTGGTTGAGGCTCCAGGGCATTGCCCCCCCCCCCCAAGAAGTGGTCCCTGGGGAACTGACAGTAGCTGAGAGACTGTAGTCTCAGCCTGCTGTCATGAACTGGGAACCACTGAGGTAACCGGGTTTCTGTCTGTAAAATACTGTGATCTTGGTTAAGTCTGGAGATGGGAGTCTTTATCAAACATTCTATACCTGGGTCTGGAATCAACTTCTTCCCTGTACCCACAGCTTTCTAAATAATCCTCCATCTTTCTGAAACAAGTCTTTGGCTCTAAACCTCAAGCTTCCTGCACTTTAATATAATCTTCAGTTCATCTAAGAGTCATATGACTTTAAATGCTTCATTAGCATTTAAACAAAATGACAAAAAAGGATCTTTTTTGATATCTGATATCTAGTACTTGCCTGTTTTCCAGTTTGAACTACCCCCAAGTAGTGAGGCTGTACAACAATCAAGCAGCCGAAAATCATGATGCAGAGATTACAAACTTTACTTTTGTCCAACATTCTGTTTCCATTCATCTCATAATGTAAAGTCTTCTATTATTCAAACTAGTGCTGCTCCACGGATGACTTTCATACGGAGCACCTGTAGATCCAGTCTTTCTTATTCAATGTGGCATCTTTGCTGAGGCAGGGAAGATCTACAAGTACTATCTCCTACCAACACCACTGGCCAAAGGACAGCGAGCAGGAACCCCTGCTGCCACTGACATAGACAAACAGGTAGCTTGAGAGGAGGGCTGTGCCCTTCCATTTTAAAAATCCATTTTTAAGTGTTCAGCAAGGAATAGTGACCCTCTCTGTAAACCCATCCCCAAGACAAATGGGTTGAAGCTCCTGGATTTGTCTTCCCAAGAGTTGATCTCTCCCCTCCACCTAACTCTCAGGAGAACAGGCCCCAAGGCTCCTTTTCACATCTTTACTGCACAGGCTGAACGCTGCAGACAACACAGTAGCCTGTCTTGTGCTTTGCGCCCTTAAACAGTACCCTAAACTACGCATCATTCTCAAGGCTGCATATTTTGCTCAACACCTGTGAGATCATCTCTGTTGGCAGATTTAGTTCTAGATCATTCACGCTCCCTGTTGTACAACAGAACTTTCCTTATCATGGTCCTGATGACAACGACCGTTCGGGTGGCTCCCAGGTTCTGCCATTACGGACGTGGCTGCTGTGATGGTCTATACACATCTCTGTGGCACACTGTCCAGGGCACGGAAGTGCTGCCACACAGGCACTGGATGTTAGGAAATGACACTGCCAAAGCGTTCTGCCCACCATCAGCAGCATAACCACATCTTCTCTAAAACTCCCATCGTTACCCTTCTGCACAGCTACAGTGCCTGCTGGGAAAGGTGGTCTGAAAGGTTCTTATGGTGCATTTAATGCCCAAAGCCATCACTGCAGTAAATCAATGTGCAATACAGTGCTTGGCTTTTCTGTGACGAGTACTGCATCTGTGAATGAAGGACCAAGAATCTTTATTTCATTTTTCCTTATTCTTTGGTAGTAAGACCATGTACACTGATGTGATCTGCTACTAGTTTTTATTTGGAAGGAGTGCTTTTTTTTTTTAATTTCCAGGCATGGCAAACTTGCACAAAGCAGAGCACACCCGCTGTGCTAGGCCAGGCGGCCAGGCTCATTTCATCTGGATGTACACACTGTTCTTTCATAATCTGGGAATACGATGAGTCACATCCATGGAATTTCTGATGGTAAATAATCTTACACTCTATGAAACTCTATGGAGAGCTCAAAACACAGACAGTTGCTGACCCTTTCTAGACTTGATTTCTGGATTTCCCCTCTGGACCCTTCACCTCCACCTACAACCACCTGATCTTGTTCTCATTCAGTTCTCCATTCCCTGATAACTCAAGTTAACAGCCTGTGTAAAATGAGAATAACTTTTTTTAACTGGGGATTGAACTCAGGATCATGTGCTTGCCAGGTAGGTGTTTATGCTGCTAAGCATCCAGTAACTTTTTAAATACATAGCACAATTCACTTTTCAAACTGGACTTAGTAGCTTGGGTGGGAGATTATTAAATTATTCAACCTCTGAAGTGGTCATTTCTTCTTGGGTTAATGTACTTTTCTTTTAAATCATACAGTTAAATGTGTAAGTGCTCACAGTGCTTTCAATGGCAGGGGTAGGGAGCTCCCTGCATGTGTATGAGGAAAGTGTCTACCCTACCCTCACCTGGAGCCATAGTGCTCTGGACTCAGGGTCTAGGCTCAAGACTAGACCTCAACACTTCCAAGTTACTTTCCACAATTTTCTGTCATCTGTTTTTCATGAGAAGTCTGCCATCTAAGTAGATGTCATTCCTTTGTAGATCTTCCTAGACCACTTCTTAGTATCTTCACTTTGCCACAGTCTGCAAGTCTGGACTTACTCTGTTCACCCTTCTTAGCCTCTAAGAGAAGCTCCAAGACTCTGCAAGAGGAGGAGCTCCAAAACTCTCCCTGGAAGGACACAGGGTGAGGAGTTGCTCCCTTTTTCCCTCTCCCTCTTCTCGTCTTCAGTGCTGGCAATATAACAAAAGGCCTCATTCATGCTAGGCAAGAGCTATGTCACCAGGCCTCAGCCCCACTCACCTCTTCCCTGTATGTCACGCCTACGGCTCCCTCCCCACCCATCCCAAGCATCTACTCATCTGTTTCCACGCTGCAGCTCACTCAGCTCTTCACGTGTTCCAGCTATCATTCCTCTCTCCGCAGGATCATGTCCAGGGCGTAGTCTTTATTCTTTAAGTAGTCACATTTTCTACTTCTAGGACTTCTATTCGGTTTTCACTTGAACCTACTCTTTGTCTTCATGTCTATTTCCATGATTTGGGGTTTACATGGGCTCTTCCTTTACCTCTCGGAAGATCACAAGCACACTCAGCTCAGAGCAGTCCCTTGCTCTGCCATCCCTTTTCTTTGGGAATGGTTCTACCTCCTGACCACGGGTGCTGCTGGTTCTCTCCTGGATGTCAGTGTTTAGTAAGTTTTTGTTTGTAGGTCACCATGAATAAAGTAGATATATTTTCTCTCTCCTCTCTTGTCCTGTCTATCGCTACTCCCAGTCCAGTTTAGAAGCAGAGGTTCCCTTTCTGGGAGCTCAGGCCTCTGGGCCATGGGCCTTCCGTGGAGATAACAGGCCTGGACTGGCCCACAGTGGTTCAGCTCTTTTTCTGGTACCCTCCAACTCCCTTTCACCTTCTGTAGAAGGGCCTGGAGCCTTCCCCAGAGATCAGTGTGGCTGAACTACAATTATATTTATCTAAGGTTGTGGGTCTCACATACCCAGCCCACCAGCCTCTCGCCAGACACATCCCAATGCCTGAGCCTCTGCTGTCTCCACTTTCTAAAGACTCTGATCCCAGAAAGCAGCATTTAATTGCCAGTGGGTCACAACCCCTCCCTGGAGTCCCCTCTGTGCCTGCTGTAGGCAAGGTCTACTCACCTGGCCTGCAAACCCTTCCAACCTAGACCCAGATCCTGGTGCCACCTATGGCCACACCATATATCACACTCATGGCTCAGCCTGGGGTACACCCCCCCAATTCCCCTGCCCTGCTTCCTGGGCAAGCTTAGTCCTGCACACATACAGAAGAACTCCCCAATCAGAATTGGAGCACACTCCTCAGGGCAGCCCATGTGAGGCCCCAGTCAGTGCTGCTCTACTTTGCTTCCACTGAAGCCTTGAATTCTGGAAACCGCTGGCCTGTGAGCAATACAGAGCAACGCATGCTTCAGTGAGAGAAAGTAGTGCAGTATGAGTTGACAGGCACTGCCTGCACTTAGGGAACCAAGGGGGAGAGGCAGAGTTGCCCAAGGACAAGAAAAGACGGTTGAACTCAACACCAGGTCCTGGCAGGCTGGAACAAACATTCCCCTGGGAGAAGAGCTGGCTCTCTGTGGCTGTGACCGAGCTGATGACCATAGAGATATCCCAGAAAGAGGGCCATGAGAGAGAAGAACTGGAGAAAGTATACTGCCAGGAACAGCAATGGGCCACACCACTGGGACCAAAGCATTTTTATGGCCAATCACCTGATTTGGCTTAATCTATCTGTGGAAGAAACCACCTCTCTTTGAGAAAGTAGAGGGCGAAGACTGCTCCTCACACATGGGTTCAGCATGAGCATGTGCCTAAGGGTCTCCATGGGCAGAACCACAGCACCACCCGACGGGCACAGCCAGACCTGGCAGCACTTGCAAGGGAAAAAATGCCCACACAAGAATCCCTTTTGCCTCCACAAGGGCAGAAGTCACTCAGGAAACAACATCCCTACCTTATAGAAAAGAGGGCCTTTTTAGTGCTGTGGTGGACATGTTTCCCAGACTAAAAGAACAGAGGCACCACACCTAACTGGAGGAGTTTAGGAAGAGCTCTGTATGTTCCCAGCAGACAAAAGACAGATAATTCCAGGTTCCTGGGCCTAAGAAACGCCCTGGCAGCTTGAGACCTCACCCCTGAGAGCTACACCTGCTCCTCAGGGCAGCATCAGAGCACCGGCTTCTCCCCATCCAGGTTCACACTCATCTTCTGCTGTGAGGAAGGCTTTACGTATTGGATTGTACTGAAGAGCTAAGGAGGAACTGGCAGGGGCTGGCAGCCTGCCTCTCCAGCACCCACGGGAGAGAAAGGCTGAGCAAATTCCTTACCTGGAAGACAGTAAGGATGGCAGCAGGGAAGGTGTCAAAGTTGGTCGTTGGTGTCTCATCTTTATAGTTGAACCTGGAAAAACAGCAAGTCCTCCAGAGACAGCCCCGCCAGAAGCAAGAGCTGCACATCGCAACAACATGCTGTCACAGGCTGCAGGTGGATGGCTTTCTCAGCACCACCAGCCCCTTCAAGAGCATTCAGGAAGGGAAGGTAGGAAAGAGGCCCAGGATACCACCTCCTACAAGCTCTGCCTCCCCAGTGGGACAGGTCCTGTCCTCCCCCACCTCAGCCCACTTACTGTCCCCCAAACAGCTGCATCCCCAGCAGAGCAAAGACCACAATGAACAAGAAGAGCAGGAACAGGAGGCTGATGATGGACTTCATGGAGTTGAGCAGAGACACGACCAGGTTCCGCAGGGAGTTCCAGTACCTGCCGGCAGAAACATGGCTGGACAGCTGGGCTATGCCCGGATGCAACCGTGCTCTCCTCTAGGCCCCCCAGGCTTCTAAGCCCTGAGATTCATGGTGCATGTGTGCATATGTTTGCGTCTGTGTGGCTGAGCTCCATTCTGGACTCCCAGGAGACTGCTCAGCCTGAGGCCCAGGGAACCACAGGCAGGCAGTGCTGGACTAACTCCCAAACTCCTTAACCTGCTCTTGGCTCTGTCCTTGACAAAATGAGGCCAACAACCATCAGATGGCCAGGCCCACACATCATTTTCATCCCTCCCTCTTTCTCATTCCCCGGTGCCCAATCAGTCACCCAGAGCCACACCTAGCACCATGGGAATGTAGATTGTCCTCAGCCCACCAAAGGAGGAGCTATACCAGAAAATAAGTCAGCACTGCTTCCCTCATGACCAGTCTGCCACATACACTGTCATGGAGGCACCTGGCCTGGGGGGCAGTGCCATGCAACTTTATCTCCCTGGCATCCACAGGCATCCTCCTGTCCACTGATGCCTCACTGCTGTATGATGGCTCCAGCTACTATCCCCAGCCTCTGAAGACTCTTCCCAGGAGTCCACTGATCACATTCTACCAGCACCCACAGCTCCACAGCTCCCCAAGGAGACCTGCCCCAGCCTCTGTGCCTTACACATGCTGACCCACAGGCCTGATACACAAGGGGTGGAAGGGCTGGGTATCCCTGGGTCCCAGAGTGGTGTCCTTCTCTGTGGCACCCACATCAGAAGCCCAGGCATGCTTTAAATCCTCTTACAAGGGGCCTGAGGGTTGGTGGCAGGAATGGTGAAAGATTGGTAAAGGGGTCCTGTCTTCTCCTGGGTTGGCAGGAGCCAGCCTGCCTCAGGACAAGGGTCACCAGCCTCCGGGCAGAAAACATGGGCTCGAGACCAAGGTAAAGCTAGTCTCTGTGGCCATTTCTTTCATCCCTTTTAGAAGCAATGGAAAAGCAGTGGAGGCCTGAGGACTCGTTCCACAAAATACTGAGGGCACATCTGTGGATCAAACTGGACTGAACACTGCCTCAACCTTTTCTTCATTCATACCTTCATATCTTCAGATGATTTGGGATTTGGATTTAAAATAAATGAAAAGACCAGCAAAATATTAATCTACCAGCAGAGGCAGGCTACCTGTGAGCCCAGTCCTACTAGGTCTTCAGGACCCCCAGCTGCTAGGGTTAGCTGCTGAGGATTCTGCTCATTTCGGAGGTCCTCCAAAATTCAGGACAAGCTGCACCCTGGCCATGGTTAGACGGCCAAGCGGCCTCTGCTACTGACGAGACCCTGTGGAGCAGGTCTTTCTCTCTCAAGTCCATACAACTGAGACAATGAGGGGCAGGACCTCAACCCAGATTCCTTTCACTAACCCAACACACCATCTTCCTAGAACTCCATCTCCTCATGGGCAAAAGGAGCGACTCACTTGAAGAATCAGACTCAAGCAGGACAGAGTTGAGAACAGGGTCTTATCACTGTCATCATGAAGACTTAGGGCCAGGAAGGAAGAGCAGAAAATGGGCATGGGAACAGCAACCATGTAGGTACTGGGGTGGCTCAGGCTGCACCAGGGGCTGAGGTCCAACTCTCCCTGCAAAGACCCAGCTGCAAGGTGGGTTGGTAAGACAATGGGAACTCCTCCATCTGAGAACTTCTCTACCAACTATGTCCTCTTTGAGGGCTAGGAAGATGAAACTGGTGGCTTCAAGGGAGGGGATGGTATGAAATGGGGGGGGGGCAAGTAACAGGAGAACCTGCTGTACATGAGGCATGGTGTCAAAACTGGGGCCAGTAGAGAGCAACCCTGAGACACATCTGGGCCCTGCAAGACTTGCTGGGATGGTGCCTGAGCACATGCTATTTTATAATTAGCCTCTCCAGTTAAACTGGTCACACTGCGTTCCTGGCTGCCATGTGCTCCTGGACCTACCCCTCCGACCCACATTCCCACTGCCCCTGGAAGGTCACAGTTCATACTTAGTGACTTTGAAGATCCTCAGCAAGCGAAGCGCCCGCAGCACGCTGATCCCAAAGGAGGTTCCTGGCTTGACTGCAGCCCACACCACCTCGAAGATGCTGCCCACAATGACCTGCAATGGGGTGGGATCAACCATACTTGCGCGTGGACTTTATGCCCACAGTGCACCACAGTGTGCCTGTATACGCCCCGTGTGTATGCACCTGCTTGCTTCATCTGTTATTATTACTATTATGTATTTGGTACGAGGTCTCACTATGCAGCTCAAACACGTTTTCAGCCTCCCCAGCACTGGGATTACAGGTGTGTACCACCACACCCACTGTGTTCCATCTCTCTGCAAGCACTGACACTTTGAAGATCCTCGGCAAGTGGATCACAGGTCACATGAGCTCCTATAACCTCTGGGAAGGCTGCAAAGGCCCACCAGTCCTGACCCATCTTCCTCTCACGTCAGACAAACCACGGGTAGACAGGCCTGCTGATGCGCTGACATAGGTCTGTCACAACCAGGTTATACCCGTGTCTTCTTAAATACCTCTGAAGGGGAGAAACTGTCTTAGTCCTGCCTACGGAGCAGTTCTCTCTTGGACTAGCAAACCTGTCTTCTGCCACCTTCCCCTATCCTGGTCTTGCTGTTGCTCCAAGTTTCATAAACTATAAGTTGGATCTTTTCTTCTCCCACTGATCAGGAACCAGCATATGTGCCAAGAGCGGACTGTGGCAAGCCTACCCCTTGGTGTGACCATAGCCTTGTCTTAGGCACTGCAGATCTAGATGGGCTGAGGCCTGTGAGCAAGGGGCACATTCATGTTTCCAGCTGTTCCTCAGAGACCATGGGGAGGGTCATCCTGGCCAGCACTTGGTGCGAGAGACATAGCAAGCACGGGGTGGCAGGACCGGACCCCAGCAGCCCTTTACATTGTTCCCTGCACAGACAAAGGGGCCAAGATGAATTGTCTCCATAGCTGCCACGTCGTGGAGGCTCACTGCCAGCATGAGCACCCTGTGCTCACGCATGCAGTTCTCACCTGGCACTGAAAACTCCAATGCTGAGCATTAACCTCTTAGCTTATGCTTTATTACCCTTCGCCTACAGCTTTAGTCATTTCCACCAATTTCATACCAACTGCAAATCAGACCAAGGCACTGCAAGAAGAGCGAGTGTGCCAGAGCAGCGCCCTACCCTGCAGCCCCGAGACCTCACCGCAGGCAGCGCTGATTGACCCAGGAGCAGCTTGTAGGAGCTGAGCCAAATGTGCAGCCTGCTGCATCTTCTCCGCAGCTTTGTCATGCAGAGAACACCAGCATCCTGCCCACTCGCAGACATCAGCATCAGCACACTGATGATAATCCCATTACGCAGCGAGCTTTTCGGCACTGTTCCTAGGGACACACGCTAGCCTTGATCAGACCACCAGTTTTCTCTGCCATAGCATTACCACACTCATGGTGGCCACACAGTATCCACTGTGCCTTGATCACACCTGTAGTACTATGGCCATAGCCCTAGTACCGCAGCCACATCCACGGCACCCAGACCACACCTAGACCTGACTGAGATGATGAGATTCTGTGCTTTTGAGCTTATGCTTCAACAGGGAGAGACTCTGGGGAGCAGGGACAAGTGCATCTTGCATTGATGGAAGTGACTCAGGTAGACTGTAGTGGGCATCCTGACCTTTGCTGTGGTGTGCACACCGCTAGGCTGTGGGCCACACCTCCTAACTAGGACTCAGCAAAGTGCATGAGCGCTCTCTGAGTTTAGTCAGCTTCCACTTGGTTCCTTTCCTCTTGACCTGACCCATGCCCCCACGGTCTCAGCTCACAAGTTGCCGTGCTGTAAGGAGCCTAAAAAGAGGTGTGGTGACCTAGAGCCGCCTGCTAGCAACCACGTAAGCAGCTGGAGAGCAAATTTTCCAGTGCTAAGCAAGTCTTGGAGTGATTGCAACGCTTCAACGGGCTGGAGGCCTCAAGGGTGCGCATGGGCCAGAGGAACCCACTTAAGCCACACATGAATTCCCGACCTAAAGATGTGAGAGGATAGGCTTTAGTGGTTTAAAGTTGCCAAGTTTTAGAATAATCTGTTAGCCATGTGCAGAGTGCCCCAGGTCCTATGATCTCATCAGCTGGGATCAGAAGATTCATACACATCAACATGTCTCACACGGTCTTGGCCCACATTCTAGCCTTTCTTTGTGAAGGTTAAGAGGACAGGATTACTTCTGGCCACCTCTCAGAGCCACAGATATCCAGGCCTAAAGACAGAAGGCTGGGCCAAGCACTGACTCTCCACAAACTAACAGGGTGGACGCAGAGGCTCTGCAGCTGTAAGCACCAGGGCCCAGGAAGGGAGATGTACAAGTCCAGCCGAATCTTCAAGCTGAGCCTCCTCCAAGTGACTCTACAGTGTGCCAAATCCATGTCAGACATTCTACCAAGACCTGGGGATGACTCCTGCGCAGCCTCTGACCTGGTACCTGGTCCAGACACTCATAGTGAGCCATGGCTACTGGACCACACCTCCTGCCCTGAGGCTTCCCTGACTCAGCTCAATCATATCCCTCACCCCAACAAGGGCAGGTCCAACCAATGGTGGGGTCCACAGACGTCAGAGTCAGAAGCACAGCCTCCTACTTCTGCTAGGAACTGACCCTTCCACAGATGCAATACAGAGGGCACTATAGGGTCCTCAGTTGGCCATGCACCTGTAACAGGACTGGAGGAATGGATGACATCCTGAAGATGGCAGTGGCTGTGCTGCACCCACTTCAGTCAAGCCACAAAGTTGGGCTCACTCTGCCACTTCCCTGTACCTCGCAGTCCTAAGCAACCTTCAGGACCATAGCCTCGACCCACACATGGTACACACGTGGAAGGTGTGGTATACACTCCCAAAGGGATCCACTCACCCCAAAATCAAAGCAGTTGAAGGAAGACCGGAAGTAGCTTCTGGGCCCCAGGCCATACATCTTCAGGGACATCTCTGTGAGGAAAAGACCCAGGAAAACAAACTCTGCAAAGTCTAGGAGAAGTCAGAGAAGAAGGAATTAGTGCTAGGTTCCATCTGACCTCCGGCTCAGACCATAAGACACCACACCAAAAGGCCTTGCTAGGGCGGAGCCTCCTGGGCTTAGTCTACCCTCATGCTCTGAAACCTTATCCCAGAACAAATAATTGTTGAAAGGGACATAAGAGACACTCATTCCTGTCCAGACAATAATAAGTTCCCACAGCCCATAGGACACAGTTCCAGGAACAGCTCAGGAGCAAGACACAAGGTCATCAGGGACATCCTCAAGGAGGCCTGGGGCTACCAGGCTGTGGACCATTGCCTTCTGTATGCTCTGACTGTAGACAGACCTTTCAAGCTCCTTTTCAGTTCCCTTGCCTCCCAAAGACTTGCTGACACCCTCCCTGGGACTCCACAGCACCATGTCTTTGTCTCAAAGAGGAAGAACACGAATACCCAAGCAAACTAGGCCTTCCAACAAGAGCCCTAGGGGCAATGAAGCAAGCCAAGGGACTGTGAAGCCAATGCCTTGCTGTCAGTGAATGAGGGGGGCAGAAAGGGGCTCAACCCAGAAGCCCCAGCAATAGCACTGATTACCTCCAGGGACTCAGGCCTAGAAGGCCACAATGGTATTGGAGGGTACACAAACACTACTGCCCCAGCCCTGGCAGGAGAAGAATTGAAGCAAGAGAAGGCAGTGACTCCACAGTTATTTCAGCATTAGGTCTCAGGCTGCAGAGAGTGTGTGTGAATGTCAGTGAGACCCAGCTGGACAAGGTGACTTCCTGGTCCCTGGATGTCCACTGCGTGAAGTCACTGTATTTTCCTCCTATCAAAGTGGTATAAGTTGGGGCCAAGGAGATAGCTCAAGAGAATAAGCGCTTGCCTGGCAACCTTAAGGGCCTGAGTTCAATCCCCTGTTCTGAAAAAGAAAAAAAGTGGTATAAGCTGATTACATCATCCCCGTGGCCAAAGGCACCCTGACTTCCAACAAAGGCAGCAACGGTGAAAGCAGAGCCAAAAGAGGGAATAAAGCAAACTAGCAGAAGACCCAGTGAGTGGTCAGCGGCCAGCCCAACCCTACTAGGCCTCTGTCAGGACATGGGACCTCAAACAAACAATGGAGGCAACATCATGCACTTCTCATTCCTGTGCACCCTGAAACCTGCCTCTCCCCACGGGGCAACATTCCTGACCAGGACAAGCAGCATCACCGGCTCCATAGCCCACCTGGCACTGTACAAACAGAGGGGAGGAAGCCTCCCCACAGTGGCCTAAGTACCTGGACAACAAGCAGTTCGCCCACCACAAGTCTGGCCTCTGAGGCAGGTGGAAAATATCTAGGTTCCCACACTGAACACAGGACAAGAAGAAAAAGAAGCTGAGACACTACCTGGAGAAGCCACTGGCCAATGGCAGAAGAACAGATGTCCCTGACTCCCAGGCCAGACCTGCTTGAGAAAGAAGGGTCGCAGCTCCGGCCAGGCCCACCACTGCCTAGGTAGTGGTCACCTGAGTCTGGCTGTGCTACCTAGCAGGTACGAGATGTGGCAGAAAAGCTGACCACACAGTCCAGCTGGGCACCCCAGCAGATACAAGTAGACACAGCAGCCTTGAAAGACCCAGTGCCCCTGGCCAGGAAACCCAAGTCCCTCCCTGCTCATCAGAAAGGCTCTGCCTGTACCCACAGGCTCCTACACATATAGGGCCATTTGGGAGAAGCTACAAGATGGGACTCAGGTGCTGCCATGCCCTCAGTGTGTCCAGTAAGGTAACAGAGCATGAGAGCTGTGCAAGGAGCTAGTGTAAGAATTGCCAAGGTGAAGTTTTCAGGGAAAGAGATCGGGAAGCCCCAGCATCCTGCTGAGGTGGCTCAGCCTCCAACACCCTATCTCCCTTTCTTCTGAAGCCATTCTGGTATCAGTCATTCAATTAGCAGGTGCTGGTGCCACTGCAAGCTGGCACAGGAGAGGTTCACTCCATTACTTCTCCCTTCTGCCATTTTCCCTTAGTGAAGACAGCAGAGCCAGGAATTCCAGGAAACCACAGAAAGAGAGGAAAAAGAGGTAACCCAGCCTGATATTCTCTCCTATCAGAGGTGTGAACAACTACGCAGGCTCCCCCTTTTCCCCACTCTCCTGCCAGCTCAGGCAGCAGCCACCCAGCAGTCAGGACTAACTGAGCACCACCGATTCCTGCGTGGGAAGAACAGGCCTACTAGCTGGCGAGGGAGAAGCAGATTCCTAGCCGCTCCCAACCCCACCAGGCAGACCCAAGGGCAGCACCAAACTCAGACCCTAGCCAAGTCCTGACACCGAACTACTAGCCCCAGGATGCAAAAAGTAGAGCCCAACAGGCTCGTCCAGGACACACAGCTGCCCCAGGCACAACTTGTTGACACCCCTTAGCTGCTGAGGTAAGCATGACTGGGTCCCCACGGCTGCTGCCTCTTTGTTCTTAGCTTATGAGATAAGTAACAGTTCAACAGAGTTGGGGAAGCTATAAGCCAGATTCCCACCACTGCAGCCTAGGGGCACCTATCTCCTGTGGTGCCTTAAGAGTCTGCCAAGCAGTCTCCAACAGCTTGGAGGTCTCCTGGTGCAGCAGGGTGTGGCTCCCTGCAGAAGTATGGTGCAACCACCATGAGGCAGAATGTCAGACAACTGGGCAAGGGCTGGAGCCAAGATGGCTGTTCTCTAGGTCAGAAAAGGCTCCACTGGGTCCTCTTAGAGAGAGCCTGACCTTCCTGGAAATCCAAACCAAGTCTTGTTCTCCAGAACCATGGTGAAAGTCAACCCGTGTGACCACAGCCAGCCGCTCAGCAGGGCTGAGGCTCACGCTGGTTCTGGACAAGCACAAGAAGCCCCACTGTCTGGCATCTTCCTCCTTGCAGACTCTGAGCCATAGCTGGGACCAAGACAAGCATGACCACAACCTCCATAACGATCCTTAGACTCCAGGACACAGGACACAAGTCAGCCGTAGGCATGAACAGCTCCCTACCTCGACTCAGCCAATGGTAAGGAGAACAGAAATGACCAGAAGGGGCTGAGAGGGTGAAGAAGACAGGACTCTGCCTCCTCAGAACTCTAGGACAGGAGCCACAGTCTCAAGGCAGAAGGAGCATGACACGAAATCACCCGGGCACTGGTCCAAAGCCCTTCTGAGAATGACACAGGTGCGCCTGGCCTGGCTGGCCCTACCACCTGGGCAACCAGAACCCCTTGGCCTGTATCATACCAGCCAAGACATGCCTCTGCACCAAGCCTGGACGCAGCCTAAGGCCCAGCAGAGGCCATGGGGCTGGCTATGCCTGCAGCACCTGGAGGCCCCAGGGTTTCCGGGAAGAGTAGGGTACGGCCCGGGCTTCCTGGCCACAGAGCGACCAGTGCAGGGCGTGCCCGGTGCGTACACAGTGCTGTGGTGAGTCGCTGCGGCTGGTTGTAGTGCACCATGGCCACACACAGTGTATTCAGAGCCACGACGCACAGCACCGCCCAGTAGAAGCTCTGCGCCTTCACCATGCGTCGGATGAAGAACCGGAACATCTTCTCCTTCCTCCGAAAGTACGACGAGCTCTCCGTCTTCCCACTCTTCAGGCTGCTGCGAGTGAAAGGGGATCCTGCAGAACAAACAGCTGGCTGAGGGCACAGGGACGAGCAGGTCCCCAGAACTCAAGCCACCCCATCTGTAAATACAACCTGAGGCCACACTGACCCCCTAAAACATCCCCCAGTCAATCTCAGGGAACTGCAGCAGTCATCTCTGCCATAACCTGAGAGGGCTCTAGGCCCACCCTCACCTGTCAGATGAGGGAACAAAGGCCTTGGTGATTCCCACATGCACTCTCTCCAGATGGGAGTCACTGTCAGTGACTCCCACAACCTGCCTACTTTATGGGAAGGCAGCCTTATAACTGGCTCTCTGTAGCCTCCAAACTTTTTCACCAGGATATGCATGTGGTCAAGCCAGTCTCTCCCCTAAGAGTCCTGTGGCATAGCCTGACCTGGGGTCAGTACCACAGGCCCCCATAATACACACATATTTATGTATGCAAATGGCCACTGTCCTAGCCAGAAAACCCCAAATCCTCACCATCTGGGGTTAAGCTGGCCCTGCTCTACCTTGACTCCTGGTTCTCTCTGTGCTCATCCCAACCACAGCTCCTCCTCTTTCACACTCCACCTCTGCTCTGCCTAGGCCCTCCTATCCCCTGAGCATGAAATGTCTCTCTCCATGCCTCCTTTCCACGGCTGGCTCCTCAGAATCAGTTCTTGGCTTCAGTGACTACAGACACCTTTCTTTGGTGTTCCATCTAAAACAGCATTCTCCTCAACACCTCAACTGTGATGTGACCCCATTATCCCATTACTATGATCCCCTGCTGCCCTGGCCTGTATCTAGCTCCTAGCCATAAGATCCCTAGATAGTCCCATGTGGTTCTTCAATCACCAAGTTCCCTGCACGGTGCTGGGCTCAGTGAGCATTTGACACACAAGTGAATGGTCTTCGAGGGTGCCCAGAGGCCCTGGCGTCCCTGTATCTGGCACAGCAGAGCATAACTATAACCAGAGAGAATGTATCTGCTCTGAGCACTAAGGATCTGCACATGGATCTCGCTGTGCTGTCCTCTGAGCAAACATACAGCTGCCTAACCAGGGCCTTGCAGAGAGGAGCCTTTACCATCTAGGCCTGTGTGCAGACATAGGCATGTATGAGCGTGTGTGTTTCTCACACATGTGCCGTACATACCCAGGCTCTTGGTGGCCCAGGAAGAATTTATTTATGACCTGCATGGTCACCTCAGACAGATGGGGAGATGATATCCAGAGAGCCCAGAAGGAGGGCCTCGGGGAGTATGCATCAGCCAGGGGATGGCCTGACAAGGTCAGACTAAAAATGCCCAACTCTGGATGCCACACCTAAACCACTCCCACAGAAAGTACTGCTCCACTCCAGCCCACCTCCCACAGGCAAGGCCTGCAGGCCCCTGCCTCTTAGTGGGAGCTGTCTCACTGGCAGGACTGCCAAGAACTGCCAGCAACTCAAACAGATACCACACACACACACACACACACACACACACACACACACACACACGGCAGCATCCCAGGGAGGCACATAGCAACACAGATAGGACAGGCCTGCACACCGGCACAATGTACACAGCCCACAGGGGCCTTCACGCCCTCACTCAGGCACACATGCATATCTGACAGCACACGCCCAGCCAGATATGTGCTCACACACCTGTCTCAGCACACACACCAGCACACACCCACGAACAGAGACAAGGTTGCCCTGGGAAGAAGAATGAACAGGATCCACAAGTCGCATATACTGCTGCGTGCACACCCAAGTCCACGGAGACTCCATGGCCATCCTGCTGGCTCACCAGATGTACCCAGGTGAGGTCTAGCAAGCTCCCTGTAAGGAAGCCTCACGGGAACCCACCTTTCACTAGTGTCTGTCCACACTGCACACGTGTCCATCTTGTCCACACACATATGCAAACATGCACGGTTGTGCCAATAGCCAGATCTACCCTAAATCACACTTCCCCCACACTGTCCTTACAGAGTACCAGTTCCTGGCTGCACCCACACCCTGAAAGGCTAGGGGAGTGGGACTCTGCTCCTCAGGCCACCTACACCCTAAGCCAGCAGCTGGACAGGAACATGCCACCCAGCTCCACAGAAGCCGGGACCCCGTGGGTCCAGGAGCAAGGGCCCCAGGTGGACACTCCTGCAGAGCACTTCCTGGGTCTGGGTCTCCAGGCTGAGGATGCAGTCCTTACAGATGGCATGCAGACAAGCAGCCACTGTGCTACATTCTGTGTGGGGCAGTGGTCCCAGCCAGCTCTAAGAAAAGCAGGGAGTCTACTAGAAGTAGATAAATATGACATTCAAATCACAGCTTTCATTGGAAAGCCATTTCTTTTCAACTTTATCTTCCAGGTTTAGCTTAATCAGTACCTATTCTCTAAAATGAAAAGACTAAATTCAAGAAAAAAGTCTGGTATCTTCAAGCAAGGAGAAAATGAAAAACTGAAGCAATATGTGGGTGACAGCAGAGTTCTTCACAGAAAGATAGGCCTCCCTTCTCCTGGGGGCTGCAAGGCGGGCTGAGTTCTCACTAAGTCTTCAGCAGTTCTGGTCAACACTGTTTGTTCAATCAACAGGACAGTGTGTCAGGCTCTGAATGAGGCACAGAAATCAGTAACCCCAATTCACCCTGCCCTCTACTCCCAGTGACTAGGGAGGAGGCAGAGGAGTGCAGGAGTGTCCCCGTGGCTAGCATGGGGCGGTGAGAGTGCAACTGTCGAGCAGCAAAAGCCAATGTGGACCCGGATGCAGCCACACAGCCTGGAAGCTCTTCACTTAGAAACAGCACATCCTGCCTGCCACGTGGGGTCAGGTAGGATAAATGAGACAATTTAGAGCCTAAAATTCACCCTGGCAGCCAAGAGATGAGTTTAAGTAGAGTCCCCAACAGAGAAGAAGTACAGGGAAAGAAATCGTAAGACATCTAAAGGAGCAAAACCTGAGAGAGCACAAAATGGCAAGAGTTCTGAAAGCAAAGACAGCCAGGAAAGGAGATGTTTCCTACAATTTCAGCTAACTGTAGAAAACACTCCTCATGGGAGCAGACCGGCCCTTGGTTTCCAGACACCACACAGAGAACAATCACCAAGAAAAGAGGCTAGTTCCCAGTTCTTTTTTTTTTTTTTTTTTTTTTTTTTTTTTT
>PVKA01006779.1:31545-81657 GCA_004027165.1 Ctenomys sociabilis | reverse complement strand
AGGAAAGGAAAGGAAAGGAAAGGAAAGGAAAGGAAAGGAAAGGAAAGGAAAGGAAAGGAAAGGAAGGAGAATATTTGCAGAAGCATATTGACTTCATATCCATTAGGAAATACTTTAAAATCATGTGAATAAAAAAAAAGAAAAAGAATAGTACATTTGGATCAGTTCTACCTCGTTGACATTATCTGTATCATTCCTGAAATTTTCATTTAGTCTTAAGTGAATGTCTTGGTCTTCAATGAATGTCTTAGTCGTAAATGTTTGACTGGTGTGACAGTAATTTAGTAGCAGCTTCATCATCTTTTCTTACCTGTATCCCTTCCTCAATCTAACTAAAGTAGAGGTTTATTCCTTTTGTTTCTCCTGTACCATAAAGAGATTTGCCAGTCTCTGAGAAGCTTAGCAATTTACTTTCTTCTCCAGAGCTGCAGCTGGCTACAATTGTATGTTCTAATAACTGGTAAACAGAAGGGAAATCAGTACTCTCAATGAACATGAAATTAGTTGTATTTCTAAAGTTACAGACTACAGAGTTCTAGAGTCATTATACATGCGGTATAAATTGTAATCCTTTTGAGCAATGATTACAGATGTTAAACAGTTAAGCTTAACTCCTCAGGAGAAAGCTCAGGATGAAGGCTGCTTCTTCTGTTCAATTCAGACCACCTCTCATTTTTTCAGACAAGACAGTCCAGCTTCTGACAGTTAATACTTTGCCAAAGCCATAACACAAGTTCTAGGCCCCAAGTGTGAGCCAAAACCTAAATATTTGATTACCACACCAGAAAAGTGATTTTTATCGGTAAGAAGACCTATTCTTTACTGTGTTTCTACTATGAGCTAGGCAATATTCCATGCTATTTGAGGTATAAGCTTAAAAAATAGTAAAAATCAAAGCATAGCAATATATTCCCCTCCTTACAAAAGCTTTCAAATTTGAAGGATTAAGTAATATTTCCAAATTCTCAAAGATAATTCAACAGGGCCATAAATGAAGCCTGGTACATCTGAACTTCAAAGTAAAACTAAGTATAATGTTCCTCTGCTTCTTTGTAGTTCTTACATATTAAAATAGAAACATTCTGAAAATAATTTCTCTCTGGAAATAATTAATTTATCTGTCAGAAGTAAATAGGGCTGGGGAGGTGGCTCAGTGGAATAAGTGCTTCCCTGGCAAGCACAAGGGCCTGAGTTCAATCCCTAGTTCTGCCAAAAAAAAAAAAAAAAAAAAAAAGAAGAAGTAAATAAGCCCAGCCTGGTGGTACATACCTATTATCCCAACACTCAGAAGCTAGGGCAGAAGGATCATTTTGATTTCGACAGACTGGGTTAGGAAGTGAGCTGGAGGCCAGTCTGAACTGAATATTGAGACCCTGAGTCAAAAAGACAAAAAAAAGTAAACAAGTTAATCAAAATCTACAGATGTGAAATGTTGAGCAGGTTCTGACCTTGAGCTCTGTGGTAGTAAAGCCCCCAGATTTCCCAGTACACTTCACACTTCCTCTTGGTCCCTGTTGTGATGACGATGAAGACATACATATGCTCTGTACTATTTATGGGTGAATAACCAGCCCGGTGGAAAATTCCAGATCCCATTTCCTATACCTCTGACTTCTTCTACGTACTACTCAAAGAGGAGTATGTGGTGATCCTACCGTTATGATGACAAATGAGACTTCTGTCTATCCGTCATAACTATGGGATCACCATTAGGAAAAACAGAATAATTCTCAGGTTCATTTCCTGACTGCTGTGGGGAATTTTGGGCTACCTGAGGAAAACAGATAGAACAGAAGAAGGTCACTGCTGGGCCTCTTAGGCGGAAATTATGCCCAGTGATAACTGGCTTGGTGTGACTTCACTTTGAATTTTAAAAGCCAGTGTCAAACAACTAGTTGTTTATCTCTCCTTATTCCAAGAGGAAGATCAAAAGGAGGCTTATCTGAACTGGAGACAGTTTATTTCCATCTCAAAACAAAAGACAAAAGACAGCTAAGTCTTGCCTTTCCTTGGAGTTCCTCTGCTTTCCACTCCCTTTCCTGATTGGCAATCATGTCCTGACCATTAATCTATGTATTTTAAGCATGGAAATCATTTCTGGAACTTATTTATTTTGCAACGGGAACAATGGAAATAGCATTAAGTTGCTGTTAAGGGTAAAAGATATTTAAAAGATCTCCTTTGGCATTCCTTTCTGACTCCTGAAGTTTCCATGAAATACAAGATATCCGGGACAGGATCTAGATGCAGATCTAGAGTTCTGAGAAAAAAGAATTTCATCTAGGAAAATATTACTGGCTCTTCCTGATAGTAATATTTGGAAAAGTAATTTACTATTTCAATTCACCAGGTTTTTTCTTTTTTTTTTTTTTTTTAATGAAAAGCCACTCTAAAGACCACTTGTGTATTTTTGCTCATTTAGTCAAAACCTTAAAGATACATTTTTTGGGCTGAGGAGGTAGTTCGACCATCTAAGTGCGTTCCTGGCAAGCACAAGGTTCTGGGTTCTGTGCTGGCTTTGCACCAAGCAGGCCCCCGAAACCAGGCATGGTGGTAATGCCTATAATCCCAGTGCTGGAGAGGCTGAGAAAGGAGGATCACTGTAAGTCCAAGCTGTGTAGTGAGACCCTGTACCAAATAAATAAAAGATTTTTTTTTTTATTTTAAGATACATTTTTTATGTTTTAGATGTAGCCTCCTGAGAAAGAATAAGAAATAAGAAATGAAGAGCAGTACAGTATGGCAGCTGTTTTCCAGACATCAGCCCTGGGACGCGGTGAGGCTGGACCGAGACAACTTCTAGTCAGGTTCTTCTCAATAGCTTAGTTTCCTTAGGACAAAATAAATAAATAAATAAATAAATAAATAAATAAATAAATAGCTTTATTATGTTTTAGAAAAACATGCTGTAAAGAAAGTAAGTAAATATACTCAGGGTCAACTTACTTGTTTGAATAGTCTAGGAATAAATTATTTTGTCTTAAGTCATGGTTTAAGGAAATGGCTAATGTATGCTTTATACTTCCCAGTCAAAGTTACTTATGTCTAAAGCAATGCATGCAATTGATGCTATGTGCAGGGCTGTGTGGGCCCCATAAATACTGTAATTGGCATTCCTCCTGGAGTTAAGTCACTTAACCCAATGGCAACCATTATTAGAAATTGTTATTGTTGTTGGGTTTTTTTAGTTTTAACTTTTTGGGGTACATTTTTGTGATATGTAATGATCACATTCTTCATGGGGAGTTGGTACCTGTGTATATCACATCTTAATTATTTTTTCTATCATCTTCCCCTCTTTTCTTCTCTCCTCAACCTTCTCCCTGTACATCTCAGGCCACTTCTCTTTAGCAGAACACTTATGTCTCTATGATAAATTTATTTTTTAGCTGCCTTTGTAACTAATCACTGAGCAAAATTCATATGAGAAACTATGCTTTTTTCAGGTTCTGTACTCTAATTTTAGATGTCATCAGTCATCTTACAAATAACAAAAAGCAGCAGCTTCCAGACCCCATAGATAAAATACCCAACTTTGCCTACTGAGCAGCCATTCAGTTTTAATCCATAATCCCCAGGGAAATGAAAGTAAGGACCTCAACTAAATACAAGAGGAGCCATGGTCCAGGTCACACACATAATGTACGTAATTCGGTGTAATCAGAGTCGCTTACTAAAGAGCCCCCAAATCCCTAATAAAAAGATTAAATTCCTTTACAGCCTTTCAGAAAACTCTTGTCCAATTAGACCTAAGACCATAGGAAATGTTAAGACAAAGAGAGGCTTCAGCAAAGCCCACGTTAGTTGGCTTTTGTACATCTTACTCCTTTGTAACCATTTTCTGAATTATCTTCTTGCTGAGTGTTTATCCTCGAATGTACACAGATTGCTTCCACTGGAAAAGGTCCTTTGTAAATTTCTTCTGGTTGTATAGTTCAGCTCCCTTTGAGTCTTTTTCTTGTTCATTCACAATTCAATCCATTTTCTGGGTTGTGTTTCCTTTGAAAGGAGATGAACTGGAATATATTTCTCCAGCTCTCTTTCTTCGTTTTCATCTTTTCATATGGAAGCAAGTTCGTGGCCCAGCAAGCCTGCCTGCTTTTCTGTGAGCTGTGACAAATACAGCACTTCTTGAGGGTTCCAGACAGTAGCCCCACCTGGATCCAAGCTTCTATAGCCTTTTCTACCATATCTGGACTTGGTATGAACTTGAGTGTCAAGATACATAACTAGAGTTCTGTTGGAGAAAAAAAGTTTTGGCAATTCAAATAAATTGGCTTATTTAACTGGTTTAAATGATAGGGTACAAAGAGCAAAGATATTAGACACAAAGATAGTAACATTCTTATAGAAAAGTGGTAAGGTCCTAAATTAAAGGATAGCTAAGGACCCTCGTAAGTGTACTGCAGAGATAGAATGTGCTCATTTAATAACTCACCAGCATTAGAGAAAGGCAATAGTATAAAGAGCTAAATAGTCAGGAAAGACGGGAGGATCCTCTGAACTTAGACAATTCCCATACCAGGAAGGAAATTCTGAGAAAAAGATGGTGAGTTCTGTTGGAAATTCGGTTTTGGGCCATAGACTCTACAGAGCTAACTTTTTTTTTTTTGAACCTCTTAGGGCGCCTTTCCCATTTTTATATTTGGCTTTGCCATGATGGTATATTAGTGACATGGATCCAGTTGTACCAGTAGAAGGAGAACTACCAATGGATCTGGATTAAACACTTTTTCCTAGTTTACCTTCCTGAATCCGTCTAGCACCCTAAGTGGCATGCCCCAAGAACCAGTACACAGATGTGTGCTTCGGAAATGCAGATGTTCCCTCTCTTGTAGTCAACACCGTGAGACTGAGTAGCAAGAGCGTCCTTGCCACTCACCTGTGGGCAGAGTTTCACTGCGGTGGCAGAATAAGTGCAGGGGCTGCTGCTTTCAGTGGACCCTCCACTGCCTTCGCTTACCACTTCAGGGAAATGTAACCAAAGCAGCAGCTGTTGAAAGTATCAGGGATCCCAGCCAAATCTTTTTCTCCCAGAAACCCAGGCCAAGCAGAACTCCTGGCCACGAATCTACCTTCACCATCAAAAATGTTAGAGATGCCAACAGGGTGTGCACAGAGTGACCACAAGCCAGATGTTGAAACTTCAGGATTGAAGCATTTTGTGACAAAATCAGAATATCTCTGGAAATACAAAAACATTACTTCTCATCCCACGTGGCAATCAAATAAAATAATATAGAAAACAGAGTAGCATATCACAAATGGATTTATTTCAGAAATGCAAGCCTAGATTAACAGTAGAAAAACAAACTATAATTCATCACATTAACATGGTAAAATAAGATCATTTCAATAAATTAAGGAATCCATGATAAAATCCAATCTCTATTCATTATAAAAACTCTCAACTCACAAACCATTGGCCACTCTCTTAGTACATCAAGCCCAAACCACTTCTTTGTCCACTTATTCCCTTTCTTAATTATTCCACCTATCTTTCTTTCATCTGCTTCTCTTTTTGACTTATGACTTAGACTCTCATTAAGACTGCAGTACACATTAGGGTCCTTAGACTTACCAATCAAGAATACAGAATGCCCAGTATAATTTGAAATATATATAAGTGATGAATTTTTTGTCTAAGTATATGGCAAACATCATATAGAACAGCAATGACAAACCTTTCAGGGATAATAAGCTTTCAGTGGTAACTGTGGCATGCATGCCATAGGTTTGCTAAAACTGATACAGAGCATGATTGTACTAAAAATGACTGGCTGTGTACTTGTAATGTAAACGTGACTAATCATCCTGCATTGTGTCTGGCAATCCTAGCAGGAAGGGAACCAACTGAAGACCAATCACAGAACCACCTAGAGCCATTCTGCAAGTTCTGTGTTCTGATAGCACTCTCCTCTATGTGTCCACCCACTAGTTATAGCAAAGCCCATCGCAAAGTGAAACATCCAGACTCATAGCCTCTGCTTGTTCAGCTTTAATTTCATGATGACCACCATTGCATTTCCACTGATATAATTTCAGTCTATTCCCCTGAATCATCCAAGCAGGTGAATAACTTTATTGTATTCAACACAGTTAACAGTTTCTGAGATCAGTGTACGCAGAAGCTCTGATAAAAAGATAAGTTACAAAAGCAATTATGAAAATAGGAGTTATCAAAAATAATGATAAAATTAGAGAACAGCCTCCCCTGATGCTGAAGTAAGGAATGTCTTTGGCTATCTTTTGCTACCTCCAAGGGATAGTTTCTCAATCAAGCCCCCAAACTGTGTTCCATACCCATGTTCCTGCACTGACATGTTCATATCGATATGATCTGGTGGTGATCAATGCCACAGGAACTTTCAAAAAGCAACATCAAAAGGTGCTAGGAATCCACAGAAAGAGACCAAACACATTGCTGAGCCGTCAGCCTTAATTGGATGAATATGACCCTGCTACATTGGCCTATGAGTGCTAGCTTGATCTTGCTAGCTCTCTCTTCACAGGCAACTCCTGGTAGCATTAGCCGCCTGAGTGCAGAAGCAGCAAGCCCCTTTCCTCCTCTGCTTTCTACAGTTTCACCCACACAATGCACTCATGTCCATCTCCTTCCCATACCTTTGGGGATGAATTAAACACTCCAATGAGATTTGAAAAAGCCATTCCTCCACTTCAATGACTAGCAACTCTAGCACAAGAAGCATCTAAATCACTGCCAAAACAACTTCCCAGTCCTAGGAACTTTCTGGAGGATTGTGGAGGCAGTACTGAATACAGCATGAATTTTGCTCCTTTCTCCTAACACTAATAGCTAATCAGTCAGTTCATCATTGAAATAAACTAGTACTAACTGATCAAATAGGTTATAAAGCTCTGAATCACAAATTTTGACAGATCACACTTTTTTCGTTAAATAAGTATGGTAAGATGACATGGGGATGGACACTCACTAACCATGATCTGAATGGGGTAGTATTTAGATTGGAGACTACCCCCAAAGGCAACACAGGCATCTTTCAGCCTTCCCATCTATGTGTACTAGGAGTAGGCTGGCATTCCAGACTCCTCCAGGTCACACTTGGGGACCACTTTGCTCAACTCTACACCTGTATGCAAACAAGGACGATGATATTATAGAGATCTGCCAATTTGATAACAACTGAGCAATCCCCACACTCAATTTAGAGCTACTACCTCAAGGCCAGGGAGGTAGCTCAATAGAATAAGTGCCTGCCTAGCAAGTGAAGGTTCCTGAGTTCAATCCCTGGTACTGCAAAAAAACATAAAAAGTCTCAATAGACCAATGACCTCTACCATGTAGAGACAAGACACTCACTGCTTTTGCTATAGTGTTCTTCAAATTCAAGGTTGAAACTGTTTCATTTCTATTTGTTTCTCAATAAAATTAATTAAAATTTAAAAAATATTTCTTTCAGCAACTCTGCCAGAGCCATATTCATGCTTATGTTTTCCTGAAGTCCTTCTCAGGATGTTTCTGTTAAGTAGTAATGCTATTCCTATTATAGGTACTTCAATATTTGTTTATCAATGTCCATATCTAGGCAACCACTCAGTAACTGGTTCCCAACTATCCAGTGATGGATTCTTTGTTTAAGACAGAAACTTTAGCAACTCCCTCTATAGGATAATTCTTACACTTTAATCAAATATGTTGATTGACATATGGTTACTGCTGTAAGTATGTATTACAGTTTAAATTAATTTCTACTTTACTAATCACAAATCTTCTACTGATTAATGATAGTGTACATCTTTGTATGGCGTGTATGGTCCTTTCCATTTATAAATACATACTATGCATACCGACTTACAAATTTTTGCAAGAATATAAGGTTAAGAAGCACCATCTTGCTCTGTGTGCATGTTCAGTTGCATCCCTGAAGGGATGCCCACTAGAGAAAGTTCTTCCCAAAGTATGTGAGACATTTCCATGAATAACAGAAGCACACAGTCCGGTCATTCTCAAGCCAGAAGAAGGGGAAAGACAGGAGGGTGAGTTAGACTCAGAATTAGGACCATGATATTAGCTTTTTGAAAAAGTCTCCCAGATGATACTGAAAGATTCCACCACCCTTTTGTTCCATTCAGAATTGTTCTTAAAATCTTTGGCTTTACTGTTACTTATTTTCATGCTAGCATTTTTAAATAAATATATTTATCCAGGTTTCAGTTCTGCTTCATGTCCACAATGGCCATAAGTTTTGGGTGAGGAAAGAGATCAGAATGGATTAGGAGACAGAGTCTCTTCTTTTATAGGGCCATCCTGTCCACTCCCACTCCTCAAATCTTTCCTGACCACCACCTACTCCCTCATGTCAGAGCTACATAAACACACTGAAGTCTACCAGCAATCACTACCTGCTCCCCTGTTCTCTCCCAGGAAAACCTCTCTTTGAAAAGACACAGGGCATTAAACTCTCTGGTTTTGAAGCCAAATCCCTGAGTTTCATCCTGATGCCTGGCAGAAGGGGGAGTGAGAAAGGGCGTGATCTCCACAGCCTTGCTCAGTGCCCGAGTGCAGTGAGAGGGACACAGGACTGCCAGGCGTTCCAGCCAGAGGGGCAGATGCCCTGAGTGCACATGGAGATGAGGAAAAACACTTCATGGTCTTAAGTCAAGCTGAGACAGGTATTGAAATACTCTGAGTCAAACAACATTTGGTCCACTCGTCGGAGTCATTCTTTATGACTCAAAGGTTTATGGTTTCAACTTAGAGCTACAGTGTTTGTGATCTTATATACACCTTTTTTTGGTGTGTTTTTACCATTTCCTTCTTCCATCTCTTCCCTTCTTCCTTCCTGCCATTTCCCCTGCAGACTCACACACCACGAGGGAGCACATTCCAAGCAGCAGTCACTAAGAAAGCCAGTAAGGGGCTCAGACACTGCCCAGGATGCTGTTTGAGGAGACACTGGACATGTGTGGGATCCATTCTGTAGGACCTGTGCCAGCTCACCCAGGAAAGCTATTAGATGATGAGGAATGGGGCTGTGTGGAGGAAAGCCCCTGTCTGGGTTTATAATTGAGGCAATACACCTATGGGTTGCACAATAAATAAACAGAAGAGGGGGATGTTGAATGAAGAGATGCCTCAAGCAACAGAGAGAGTTCTTAAGAAGGCTTCATGTTGGGACACAGAGCAAGAAGAGCCAACTCAGTCCCTTTGCCATCCATTGAAAAACCCAAAAGCAAGAACGTGCAGGTCTCTTGCAGTCCTTCAAAGAAGGGTGCAACCTAGAGTCCTGGAAGAGACCCAGTCCCCAGCCTCTGGGGTGGCCAACACCTCCGTCTTAACAACAGGGATTGTGTGAAATGCCTGCTTTGCTTCCTCTGTTACATTTCAGTTAGGAGCTTCTGCAGCTCAGCAGGAATTGTGAACCAGAGCTATGGGGAGTGGAGACATGAGAATTTTCTGCTTCCAATCTCTTACAGTTTCTTGGGCTCCTGCCACAGTGCTGGTATTTGATTTAGAGGCCCAAGAGGGAAATCAATCCCACGTGGGTAGATAACAAAACACTCCACCTTGAAATCATGGAGTGGAATTCAAATCTCAAGCCAAAAATCCTATCTCTGCCTGCTTTGCTAATTACATAAATTTCCTTGCTAGATTTGCAGCTGTTCGTATGCGCATGGCGTTGGTTCCCAGAGCAGCACCACTCAACACAGGGCTTGGGGCACTTGCGCCTGGTCTGCATCTCAGACTCAAGTGCTGTGGTCCTGGTCCTGTTGGATGTACTGGGCCTCGTGATCTAAAGCACTCCTTCACACCATGAAGCTAAACAGCTGCCCTATGACGCAGGGGTGTCAAAGAAAAATGAGGACACGAACAGGCAGAAAGAAATGTGTGTGTGTGTGTGTGTGTGTGTGTGATGGGGATAATGTATTCTTTGTAAATAGTAACTCTAATAATAAAGATTATTGAGAAACTTTATGAAAAGAAAAGCAGTGTTGAGTCTTAAGGAAAACACCATGTATGTCCTTCCCTTTAAGACATTCGAGATTTCACCATGGGAAATATGACCCAACTTTGCGGCTATTCTTTCCCCTAAAAATACGCTTAGACCTGGGGAGGAAGCACCAGATATTGTGGAATGCATTTATTTTGTCTTTCCCAGAACCTCACCAACATTGTCAAACAATAACTTTCTCATCTGCTTTCACTGAGAATAAAGAAATAGGGTAGAGATACAGTTGACCAAATTGAATTTTTCCCAAATACACAAATTAATTTAGCATAATTATTTCTAAATTAAATCATAAACTAGTGACTCCACGAAGAGCTAATGTATTGTAAAAACAAACATTTGTTTATTATGTTTCTTTTAATAGAAAGATGAACAAGTTTAACTAAATAAATGTGTCTTCCCTAAACAAAGACTATACTTAACAGAAGTTAGATTCACAGTTATCTCCTCCTGAGGTGGAGGCTTGGAGGGGGACTCAGAACTAATCTGGTGAAAAATATATAGGACTTTTACATAACATTAGGATGAACTAATAAAAATGTGACCTCTTGGCGTGTATTCTAAAAAAAAAAAAAAAAAAAGATATCTTGGGCTTCTTTCAGTGAAATATTTGAAAGCTTTAAATTTTTAAACAAAGCCCAGCTGGATTGTACGCACAAGTTCCAAACCCTGAAACCTTCCCATGATATCTAGTTTCAAAGAATTCTACTACTGTAAACTAGTGAGTAAGCTACCCAGTAAGAGAAGTTTTCTCTGTTAAAGCTTACTTTGTCACAAAACATTACATATGATAAGTTAAAATCAAAAGGAGAAATGTAAATTCTTCTGGTTATAAAGGAATATAATTGTAATTAGAAATGTAATAACAATTAGGAAGTTTAAACTCCCATTCAGAATGTGGAAAGCATGCCAGACAGTCCCCAAGACTACATTCTGGCAGAATGTGCGTATAGCCACACTGGTAGGATTTAAATTCTGAAGTTCAGGATGGCATCATTGAAGACCTCTCCCCTGCCCAGCTCTCTCTCCTCATAACACATTCATTACTTTTGTGAAGGGAAAGTGTGAGCCTTCTGGGCTAGTTTTCTAGGATTAAGCTCAGTTACACTATTATTTGGAAGCCAGTAAATAGCTCTGTGGTGGTCACCATGCTTTGTTATTTTTCAAATGCTAAATTACCTTTAATCACTACCCCTTTTATTTTTTCTTTCTTCATTCTTTTGTTTAAATTTTATTACTCTGCTTATTCTTATTGTTTCTCCAGAGCTGCCCATAAGCAAGCTCTCTCTTGCAAAAAAAAAAAAAAAAACCAAAAAAAAAAAAAAACACTTATTTTTCTGGCGATGAAGTTTCTTCTCAACTCAGGTCACTTTAAGGCTGAATTTCACTTTCCACTTTTGTGCTTTCTCTAAACCCCACCTCTTCCTTTTCCCTTCCATATTTTTTTTTCTTTTTGATGCCGAAGATTCTTTGAGTTCTGAACAACTTAGAGCATCTCAGACTTGATCTTTTATACCAAAGAGGGGAAAGGAGAGTCTCATCAGATAACAGGTTTTGATGTGGAAGTTATACAGCAACAAAGCAAGTATCCTGCCTTCCACGACTTTTGAAAGTTTTCAAGGTCAGTGTGACATGCATGACAAGTTCCAAGGAGACTTCAGTAAATCAGACTCAAGGTTCTGTGTGAACAAAATCCACACAACTGTTTATACTTCCTATCTAGGAATCAGATTCCAGTCATTGCAGTTAATCCTAGCATTATAGTCTAAATTTCATACCTGGAAAAAAAAAAAAATGCTTCTACTCAAAGGCAATCGAAGGCAGTTAGCTATCCTTTCTGTCCTAAATGTATCCTCTGAAAATAGAAATACCTCAATGAGGTTTCCACTTTCAAAGAAGCAGAGTATCTGGTGGCCCCTGGTCTGTCTCCAGACACTGGCTGGGTCCTGCCTAGGGTGTTCTGAGCCAGCCTGTCTTCTCTATCGCCGATTCTTTAGCTGCAGACATTCTCTTTAGCTGCACACATTCTCTTTAACCACTTCAGAAACAAAAGACATCTGGACTCTTCATAACCTTTCCTACTAGAGTTTATAAATACCATTCCCTTCTATCCAGCAACTGTGGTAAAGGCGTGGGAGCAAGGGACAGGAAGTTGTGAATACACAGCTCCCCAGTAACTCAAGAGTCAGAACCACCAAGAGAAAAATATTCCATGAGCTTCTCTAAGATTTTGGTGGGAAAGAAGAGAAGCATTTTCCTCTGGGGCATCTCAAAGAGTAGAACAATGTAAGGCAAAGTTAGAGCTGCTATGTTAAAGCATCTGGCCATCCAGTGCATGCTAACCTCATGACCTTGTGATCGTATTGCACAGCAGGATGAAATTCAGGCCAAAACGAACCTGTGTCTTCAGTGTCCCTCACTATTCAGTATGTGACTGTACGTTGGGTTGGGGGGGGGGGGGTGGGGGTGGCTACTGGTGATGGGAAGAAGCTGCTCTGGGAAGAAACTTGGGGAAAGACTGGAGGGTTGGTTAACAGTTAACTCACCAACATAATAATTGAAAGTAACTTTCTAATAGAAGAATAGTAGTACTATATTTTAGAGATCATTAGTCTTTAATACCATGGCCGCATCTTTGCTAGAGTGGGGCCCCTTGATGACTGAACAACAAGAGACAAAGGACCACATGTTCCTCAAAGTTTAGGTCAATAAAGGCATAGTGTTACATTCAGAACAAATGCAGAGAGCATGTTAAAGACATCGAAGACCTCACAAGTCAGAATGAAAAATGAAGTTCATTTGTTAAAAAGTATTTCATTTGAAGATATTTCACATTATTTCATTAACAGGAAATAGTTAGGTTTCTCATTCCATGTTCTGGGCTGCAGTGATTATAGTCACTTAAAGTTGCTCCCAATGTGCAGCGCTAGGTCCTTTTATTCCTCATGTGAATTATTAAATAAGATCTTTATAAAGTTTTCATCCTTAAGCCATGTTTACCTGTATATCTCAGATTGAAAATAATTCCAAATTTGCAAGATTTTAAAGAACGTCTTGATGGACTTTATTGAGTTACAAATCAACAAAGTAAAAACTATGATTTGTAATGTATGGGTGACTTGTAGAACAAATATTAAAATATTTTAAGTCTTATTTAAGTAAAAGTATTTATCTTAATATTTTAACTCTTAAAATGTTGAAAATACCTATTTTGTGAGCGTGCTTTTTCCATAAAATACAGATTTATATCAGAGTTTTAGCCTAAAAATTTGTAAAATAGGGCACAGACTATTATATTCAAGAGTCTAATATTCTGATGCGATGGCTACCATATAGTATTTTTCTTTTTGCGTGATTTCTGGTGAATGGGATTTTGTTCACTGTTACACTTTCAAAGAATCTGAAAAGTTCTTTGGCGCAGAGTAGGCTCAGGCTGACTGTCCCAGTGACAGAGAAACTGATCCGAAGCGCTCACCTGTTCCTGCGTGGGGGGGACAGTGGCACGTTCGTTCAATGCGTTCCCAAACCATACTCAGCCTGGAGACTGTTCGGCTCCTCTGACGCGAAGGTGCAGGCCGTGTCCCGTTACACAGGGATTCTAGAGCCCTCACCCACGGGTTTGAATCTCAGTTTTGCTGTTCACTTGCTTTAGGACCTTAAGCAGTTTGCGTAAACCCTGTCTAAATTTCTCACCTATAAAATGGGATGCTAATAATCACAAGATTATTTGGGGGACTAAATGATGGAACAGATTGAAATACTGTGAGTGTGTGTCATAGGTAGCACTCAGCATGCTAATGAGCATTGTTCTTGAAGCAGACGATGTGTATTGTCATGGATATTTCATTAGACTGACATCAATTAAGGACAGAACATCTGTTAATACCAGTTCTCCCCATGTTAGTATTTTGTACTTGCTGTGTACTCAAATCTTCTTTGTGTTTTTCCTTTGCATGTTTTCAGGTCCACTTTCTTCAAGTATCTTCCTTGGATCTTAATGCATTTTGCATGGACTCACATTTTCCTTTCTATAATTCACCTTCCCACATGTTTCATCGTGGTATGGTTCCAGTTTCCCATCGTCCCTTGTTGTTGTGTCCTGACTACCCCACTCTGTCTTTAGAAAACACATCTAATTGAGGATCTTGACCATAGCCTGTCCCTGACACACTATAGGAAGTTGTTGCATGTCTTGAAAATAATTGGGACTCTGTACTACTTGGACAGATTCATGCATTTTTAACTTTTCTTCAGTGAGGAAACATTCTCTGCTGAAATGTTTTGGATGTGAATTCTAAGTTTGCAGAAAATGTCTGAAGTAATCAGATCCTTCAATGACATTTTATGCTTGAACCCTTTATCTGGGTTTTTGTTTCATGCACATTAAACTATTGCTGAAAAGCATGGGTCCTTTAAAGTTCAGGGGGAAAGTGTTTATAAAGATCCAAGACCGAGTTAAAGACAGAACTATAGCCAGAGGCTTGGTTTCCTGAGAAAGGAGTCCACACTAATCTGTCATGCTTCTGTCTAAGAGGATATTAAAACCATCTCAGGCTCCTGTGCTCACATCCAGTCGTGTGTCTCACAATCCCCATCTGTGCCCATGAGTCACAGGATCAGGGCTGCACACCAAGGCTCCTCCACAGCTCCTTGTGAAGTGCAACAGAAGGGACGATTAAGAGTATCGGCAGACAAGGAAAAAAGAGACAATGAAACCCTTATTATTGGTTACCATCTCCCAAACCCTGTTTCATATAATCAGAAGAAGAAAAAAAAATACACCTTTAAAGGAACGGTCAAGCCCATACAATTCTCAGCTTCTGCCAGCTCTCTTGGTTATGACTCCTCTAATGAATTTTAAAAGAAAACAGTTAGCAAATGTTTGCCTAGTGAAAAGAAACTTGCTAAAAATAGGTCGATGTAGAAGGCTGTATCAATGCAGTCCCAGCTACTCATGAGGCTAAGGAAGGAGAATCACTTAAGCCCACCAGCCAGAACAAAATAGAGAGATCACCATCTTTCTAATGAAAAGTTTTTAAATAGGTAAGTTTAATATGAAAAGGTATCAACCCTCCCCTGGTTCAACGTATAATTTTCCATTTCTTCTCTATTTCTTTTAAGCCACCCTAGGCAACTGAAGAAATATATACTTACACAAACACACACACACACACACACACACACAGGCACATACTCCTATTCTTACACATCCAGATTATAAAAGATATTCAAGTGATGTTATTTTTCTGAACAATAAAACAGCTTCAGGAAAAAAAATCATTGCTGTAACAGTGACCAGGAGTTGATAGACCTTAGAGAGGGACAGTTTTAGCCTCATGAATGAAGAGGCTGAATTGTTAACAAGAAGAATGCGGTCATCATCAGCAGGACAAAGTCCCGCTTAGATTTTGGAAGTAATTTGCTTTGGTGAATCTTCCCAAATCTCATGCCAACAAGAGGCCTGCTTACCCCAGAGACTGCTCATGGAGCCTTTCATCTCCAAGTCACCTGTTCTATGCACTTCTAGTCCGTGCAGACTAATATTTGATTCTAACTCATTCTTTGCTATGGACAGGGGTTCTTCCAACTGGTGGTAAGGCTAAAGTAGTATACATGATCTCTTTGGCTTTCTGCAGTTGGGAGAAAAAATAATCATCAACTATAAAAGAGAGCTTGAGAGATGTTCATCTTGCCCATGCTTGGCCAGAAAGAATAAAGGTGCCCGTGCATCGTGGAAGAGCCGAGAGGGACCAGAGCAGGTTAGGTAGCCTGTGGTCAGAAGGTGCTGAAGTGAGAATGGATATTAGTTGTGCATGTCCAGATGAGGAGAAAGGAATTGCTTCCATAGAGAGATAAAGAGCAAGAAAGGAAGTCAAGTCAGATTTTTCATATCCGTGAATGGAAGAGACTGTTTCATAGCCAGCTCTGGGAATAGGAAATGAAGGGATAGATGTTCCTCCAACTGGTGAGAAAGAATAGGATTCATCTGAGGCATGAACAGGGGGCTAGGAAAAGGCTATTAGCATCCTCTCACTGATCAGCTAGGTGTTTGCATTCAAGGAAATATTTGAAAAGAAGTGAGAGCACAAGGTCAAGAAACTCCGGGTGAAACCCTTAGAAGAAAGCCTTAAGGCTTAAATTACTAAGGAAGATGTACCAGCACATCTGGGTCCCATGTACATGGCACATGCATAGATACTATTCTCCCTGCAGGCCCTGCCTAGCTACTAGTGACTAGAACCCAAAATTGTTTGGCCTGTTGCCTGAGAGTCGTAGCTTGTAGGTGAGCAGAATACCTGCCGACCTTAGCCCGACTTGCACGGGAGCTGCTCCGGCACACACTCTCTTCTCAGCTCAGGGCTCATGGCTGTGCATGACTGCAGAATGTGCAGATTAGCAGGCCCGACATCAGCCAGAGGACCTGCAAGTTACTGTGAAAGAACTTCATTTTGTGATTTCAAAATTTAAGATTGATGATAGAAAAAAATTGAAGTGCCTGATTTAGGATAATTTGGGTACCAAGACTAGGAGTACAAAGAAGCACTAAATTCATTTTGAAAGAGGGAAAAAGAAATCCACACAGTAATTTTTGGGAAGCTGGCAAAGGCTCCATTTGTCATACTTCAGTATTCTGCTGGAGAAATATTTAGGTCAGAGTTTTGGGTTGGGTCCCTCACTTCCCCAGGAGACCACGATTGTGTTAAGAAACTGTGTTCCAAGGAAGAATCTAAGTGATATAACTGGTGTGTCCAACTTGTGTTACAGCTTCATGAAGAAAAAAATGAATTGAACTGTGCCTCTCAAATACCAGTATGCAAACAACTATGCCAGGCAAATAAAGAAATAAATTGAGAAGAAATAAAATGTAAATTGTGAACTCATTCATTATTTACAACACTCTTGGGGGTACTGATAGAAAATTTTGTCTTTATTTTGCTCAAATTTTGATTAATTACCCCAGAGAAGTTTAAAATGTATGCACATTAATCAGCACTCCTTTATTCTTTCTGAATTCCAAGCAGTTTTCAAAGTATTATTTAGAAGCAGTGCAACATCAGAGCCCAGTCAAATTATAAGTAGCCAGGAATGTCTTGTAGCTAGATTTAAATCTCTGTACTGAGGAAGATCTTCCCACGGTCTTATCTTAGAGTTCACCCTCTGAGCCTTAACCATTCTAATAGCATAAGCAATAATGACAATGATAATTAAAAAACAAGACAACTGAAATAAATATGGAAGGCCCATCTCTTAGAACTCATGTAATAAGACTAGAGTCAAAATGAACAATGGAAAATGGGTGCTCCTTTTTTTTTTTTTTTTTTTTTGTCTTTTTGAGACAGGGTCTCACTATGCAGTTCAGGCTGGCCTTAAGCTCACTTTGTAGCTCAGACTGATCTCGAACTCACAACAATCCTCCTGCCTCAGCCTCCCAAGTGCTGGGGTTACAGGCCTGCACCACCACGCCCGGCAGGGGTGCTTCTTTATAGGAATAAGTTGTTATAGCCACTGTTATCATTGCTTCTCTCTACTGATATTATTGACTTGGATGATGCATAAAGGAAGAAATATGAGAAATTTGGTGATTATTTTAATTAATGTATATGTTTGATAATAAAAAAATCAGTATATACTGTTTTTTAATATCACTGGTTCATTAGTTGTGGACCTGTTTAATAAGAACACTGCCATAGAGGACAACTAATAATGATTTTAAAGTGAGAAAGTCTTTTTAAGACATATGTAAAATTTTCATGTACCATAACTAAGACTGTAAGTATTATAGTACAGTGTAAAGAGTCCATAACATGTAAGTCATGAGGCATAATAATACACCTGCTAAGACAGTCCTGCTACAATGCTGTCTATGGTTAGATTTCTAAATTTCTGTGTAAAAATATGCTTCTATTCCTATTTTTTAAAATTTTTTTCCCTCTTATTCTGCAAGGATTTAAAGTTCAATACATCAATACTTGATGAAAAATACCTGTTCCACATTATGCCTAAGATGTTTGATATTTAGACAGATAGTTAGGGTAAACCAAACTGCATATGTTGCAGGGTAATAATCAGCTTCTCTTCTGGATGATTAACAACCTAAGTTTGCAGATCAAAAATTAGAAAAAAGGAAGGGCTGCCAGGTCAGCCAACATTTTGGCCCTAGCCTTTCAAGGTCAATGAAGACTCAGGACACAGGAGAACCTGTACTGTAACATCATGGAACTCAGTTGTGCCCCACATTTTCTGATCAAGGAGATTACGGAGCCACAGAGGAATGCGACCAATGATGTATAGTGTGCCTGGGGAGAGTCACAAGGAGAGAAAACTTTCTCTGAGGCTTCCACAGAGAGCAAATTGGTCAGGCAATGGATGTGAGTCATCTACATGGCTGACACTGACAAAGGATCAACAAAGTGAGGTACAGGGTTACAGGATAAACCCTGAGGGGACTTGACTGACCTCATCAGATACGAAAGTTACATTTCTTGTTATGTAGGTCTTGCTTTATCTCAGTCTTAAACATCCAGCAGAAAAGTATAAAAATGAGGTATATAAAGTAAAGCCATATTAGTATGCTGAGCTGTAAAAAGTTGTAGTAAACAAATTCTGTGGGTAACCCACTACTATTGTGGACTTCGGGAGTGTGTTGGAGTGTCTTGCTGAATTCAAGCACCTATAGTATTTAAATGCCAATAGAATACCCATCTCTGACAGGATTAAACAAAAAAAGGGGATACGAAGGAAGGATCATTTTGTGTTTGCATATACAGAATAGTTAGGATAGATATACAGCTACTTTTGCTTAATTCTGTGAGAAGAAAGATTTGTAGTAATAGTGTTTGGACAGTAAATCCTGTATGCTTCTTATACTATGGATAACCCCTAAGAAGATGACAATATGAAATGTATTAACTATTGAAAATGCCCTATTAAAAAAACAATACAACTGCTATGTCATCAAACAAAATAGAATACTGGTTTTCTTAGTAAAACTACGCTGATGCCCTTTCCAGTGATTCGCTGTGTCTCTGTCCACAGAAAATCACAATCTTTGAGGTTGAACTCTGTTAAGGCTTGTCTGTAGTTGTCCCCCTAAAGCCTCCTGCAGTCATGGGCGGCTTTTGAACTTTGTGATTGATTCTTGATCCAATGCTGGGATTATGGGTGTGAGTGCCCTGGGGCAGATACTCTGCATTACAATGTAAGGAGGGGAGAGGAGTAGCAGACTGCCTGAGCTGCTGCCACTCCCTTCGCTCTCTGCTCTTTGCCCCCACCACAAATGGTTGTTTTTTGCCCTGTGCCACTCTGCCTTGGGTATTTGTCCCAGCAATGAGAGAATAACCAAGACAAACTTATTGCTCCTTTCTTATTGTATTAATTTTTCATCTTGCGCATAGGCCACCTCATGGCTTTTCAGGGCTTGGTCCATGGTGAGCTAGCCCCAAGGCAGAAACTTCATGGCAGAAGCAAATGGAGAACAACACTGCTCAGTTATTGTTGGCCAGAAAGCAGAGCAGAGGAACAACAGTGCCAGAGCAAAAGGGACCAGGGACCAGGTGCACTGCTGAAGGTCCTCATGACCTGCCTGAAAGTGCCCAGGAGAGTGCTTTACTGATCTGACAGGCATCTCCTGAGACAATCAAGTCTTCCATGAGGTTTAACTGTGACACCAAGCAAGCACTTTGATTTTACTTTTGATATGTCACCCATGTCATTGCTTATAGCTCACTTACTTTCTCTGTGAAGTGTTCCATTCTGTAAATATGCTGTCTTCAAGATCTGTGCTGCAGTTGATGGACATTTGGATTATTTCTAGTTTTCCCAACATAATGTCCTGTACATGTTACTGAATTTTCTGGCGATATATATACAAGAGTTTACAACAAGGATATATCTCAGAGCAGAATCACTGGGTTATGGCATTGTCAGTATTTGTCTTTAAAGTGAATATGAACTTGTTTATCTGAGCAGTTGAACCAAAATAAAATTCAAAATAAGATAAAAATGATAATAATTTTCAAGAGCTTGGAATTTTTTTAAGTTTAGTATATGTCAAATAATAATAAATTATGGTTTCAGCTTAATTTTTTATGATTACTAATGAGTTTGAACATTTCACATGCTTATCATTTTTTCCATGCTAGTTCACACTTTTCTTTAATTTTATTATATTAATTTTTGCTATTTTACTTATGAATTTTTATTTTCTTTTTCTTTTTTTTTTTGCATGGGTGTTCAGGGTCTCACTACTAGATTGAACGTGTATTGATCTGCCTGTTTACAGCCTCCTAGGAGCTAGGATTACAGGCATGGCAACATGGATTGAACCCCGGGCCCCTGCATCTACTTACAGGCACTTTAATCCACTGAGCTATTTGGTTGGCCCAAATGTTATATTCTTAGAGATTACTTTTCCTAACCTGGGTACTTAATTGGTTTTTAGCATTTCTTCTTTGCTAATATGAACAACAAAGCTTAAATATCTCATGAAATACTCTCCTCCACTATAATTCACAAGTTTTAAAATATAGGTTTTCATTTGCCTCCTGTGTTTTTTTTTTTTTTTTTTAACTAGGATCTCTCCTATAATCATGAGCTATTTGGTGGTGTTTAAAATTATAACTAGGGATGGCCAAATAGCTCAGTGAATTAAAGCACTTTCAAACAGGCGCAGAGGTCAGGGGTTCAATCCCAGGGCCTGCTGTACTGAGATGGCAATTAAGACTGGGTGTGGTGGTGCAGGCCTGTAATCCCAGCTCTTGGGAGCTGTAAACAGGGGGATCACTATGAGTCTAATCTAGTAGTAAGACCCTGAACACCTATAAACCCTTCCCTAAAAAAGTACAAATAAATAAAAAGGAAAATTATAAATAAAAGCATTTGTTACCTATATTTCTTCTATTGGTCTCTAATATTATTATATTTTAGTCAGAGAATGTAGATGTCCTAGATCTATTTCTATATAGATAGAAAGACAATGTCTTCTACTGAGCCATCTCTCTGGCCCAAGACAATGTCTTAAAACAATAATAATCACTTATTTGCTTAAGGGTTTGAGTGTTTACATAGCTGGTCAGTTCTTCCTCAGTCTGTATTGGTTAGTATTCTCTAGAGAAGCAGAACCAGGATAGCCAGCATAAGTCCAAAGACATTGGCACTAAGGAAGCCAGTGCTAGAATCAAGGTTTGAGAGTCTGGGGCTTGCTGGTAAATCTTAACATGCCAAGGGTAGAAAAGCTGAAGTTCTGACGTGAAACTTCAGAGAGCAAAAGAGAGATGTTCCTACTCCAGGAGAGAGAGTTTCTCTTTTCTGTATCTTTTTGTTCATCTAGACTCTCAACTGATGGAGGGTGCCTGCTCTCACTGACAGGGTTGGCTCTTCCTTTCTCAGTCCATTGATTCAAATATTAACTCTTACAGAAGTAATTTAAAGACATACCTGGAAAGAATGCTCTACCACCTATCAAGCCAAACTTAACCCAGTCCAGTGAATACCTAACTTACCCATCAACTGCTCAACCGTAGTTGAATCAGGCAGTGGCTTGGGTGAGGGTGTCTCAAAGTCTTCTCTATTTGCATGTGTTTGAACTGAAAAATCTCAGACAACTGTGTGCTGAAGGTATGGAGCTCCTCTCTGAGTTCTTCCCATTTGGTCCAAATCAGAGCTTTAGGGTAGCCAAACTTATATGGCAGCTGAAGCCTCCAGAGTAATTATAGCAAGAAAACTCTCTAAAACTGTATGGTCTAGCTTACCTCCTAAGTAAAGCAGGATCATTGTGCTGCATTGTGTTTATTAAACATCACAAAGAGCCATCTGGATTCAGGAGGAGAGGACAGAAGTCCATCTATTGATAAGAAGGTTACCAAGGATTTTGCAGCAATGTTTCAATACCACCACAGTTACTGCTGTATTTACTTTATCACTTAATATATCATCAGTGCTTTTTCATTTTCTCTTAATATTGCATCATTAAGGATGGATATTCTGAGTACAGCTATACCGATGTGAGCATTAAAATTTTTGTTGGGACTTTGTCTGTTCAAGCTTTCCAGACCTGTGAAAGTCTACTGAAATCTCCCACCAATGTGACATTTGTCCATTTCTTTCTCTGACTGTGCTAAGTTCTGGTTTGAAATTTTGAAGCTATTTTATTATGGGCACACAGATTTAATAGTTTCATTTTCTTATGAAATAAATTTTGTAGAATTTGTAGTAATTCCCTTTATCACTTACAGTCCTTTGTGCATGACTCTTTCATTTCAGGTATCTACACAGTTATTCTAATTTTCTTTTGCTTCATATATTTGCTTCTTCTTTTATGTTCAGCCTTTCATACCATAATATTTTTATATAGCTTAAGTAAATAATATATAGTTACGCTCTTATCTTTATTGGTGATTCAGACATCTGGAGAACTCAGCTGTCAAATTTAGTGGGCTTTGTTAATATTGTGGTATGTTTATTGCCATTTATATTCTCACTTTGTAAGCTCATCAAAGAGATGGCAAGAACCAATATGAAATCATTGTTTGTTCAGCACAGCACATCTATCAGAGCAGTTCAGCCTACTCCTGTCTCTCCTGAGAAGTCCTCAAATATTAGTCTTTTATAACTCATGACTTAATTGTTTTAGCTGGGTGCTATCATGCAGCTACTCTTGAGACAGGACAGTCTTAGGTTCCAGACCAACCTGGGCGACTTGGTGAGATCCTAATTGGAATTAAAAAGAAAAATTGGGTGATGTAGCTCAGTGGTAGAGCACTTGCCTACTATGGATTGGGCTCAGTCCCCAGTATAATTGCCTCCCTTGCAATTCCCTAGAACACAACTGCATCACACTTTGAAATGTAGCATGGCTTTATCCTTCTGTTGACTATTAGAACAAGTTCATGACCTGGAGCTGTGTATGGGTTTTCAGAAACAGTGCTGTAATGACCAACATGCTGTAGCTAACAGCTAAAAAGGGGCATTTGTTATTTTTCAAGCAATTGTCCTGCGGTATCTTTATTTCAAGACTAATCCACTATTGAAAAAAAGAATAGGGGCCAGGGAGATGGCTTAATGGAATAAGCACTTCTCTGGCAAGTGCAAGGGTCTGAGTTCAATACCTGGCTCCACCAAAAAAAAAAAAAAAAAAAGAATAACATATTATAGTTCACATGAACACAAGCCATCTTCTTGGAGCAAACAAAATTATAATGAATGATTTTATTTCACAGTAACAATTAGATCTTGATTTTAAAAGTCAGAGTTTGGGGGAAACTATCTAGACTGTTTTTGCTATAAGATGGTAAACAACAAAACTAAGTATGTTTCTTTCCCTATAAGGAAAATGTCCAAAATTGTTCATCTTAGGATTATGCTTAGCTCTTTAAAAACTTGGACATACTCCATGATTTATTAATTAATAGGTATGTATACCACCTACACACATACATTTCACTTATGAAAAAATTAAAAGTCAGAAAGTTTCTCAAAAACTTAGTGCCCCATGTCTTTAATTTATATTTTGATTCTGACTTTTAGCCATAGACTTTGGTGGGCATATCTATGTGACACTAGGGGAAGTAGAAAAATAAAATAAAACAGCTAGAAGTGGTTCTTGGAGACAAAATACAGTATGTAATTAAAATAAAGCAAAAAGTCCTAGGCATTAAAAACAAAAAGTCTGAGGCATTAAATGACTTTATTTTGTAATTTGATTTTGTGTCTTAGGAGTTTCCAGTTTCAAACTATGCAGTCAAACTACCTAAAGTTTTAGTTAACCAAAAGAGACCTAAAATCTTTGAATGATTTGCAAAGACTGTTAATTTTTTAAATCTTAATCAACTTAAAATTAAAAATACTTTTATATAAGTGACAAATCATAGGGGCCGGGGAGATGGCTCAGTAGAATAAGCACTTCCCTGGAAAGCACAAGGGCCTGAGTTCAATCCAGTTCCACAAAAAAAGATTAAAAAATTTTTAAAAAGTGACAAATCGAGAATATGCACATGATAGTAATAAGAAAAGACTTACATCAAAAAGATATATGTTAAGTAGCTATTAAACATATATATTAAAATTGTATGAGCTAGGGCTAGCGAGACAGCTCAGCAGAGTAAAGCATCTGCTTACGCAAGCCCAGGAACCACAGGATTATTCCCAGCAGCACATCCCACACCAGGGCAAGCTGGGCTGGCCACAAAAACAACACACACACACACACACACACACACACACACACACAATGTATAAGCTGGGCAGAAAAGCCTAAATGTTATATGATTCCACTTACATAAGTTAGCTAGAATAGTCAAATTTCTAAAGACTAAGTGTAGAGGGGCCTGTTGTTACAAGGGGTTATTGTAAGAGAATAGGGAGTTATTAAGATATAGACCCTCACTTGGGATGACGAAGGCCTATGGTGATGAGCAGTAGGAGGGGCTATGCAATGGTGTGCTTGTACTGCATGCTAGTGAGCTCCTCACTCAAACACAGTAAATTTTATGTTATATTTTACTCTTTTTTTTTTTTTTGGCGGAACCAGGGATTGAACTCAGGCCCTTATGCTTGCCAGGGAAGCGTTTATTCCGCTGAACCATCTCTGTGGCCCCTTATGTTACATTTTGACATAAAAAGTTTAATCAGTTTGACATTCAAACAAATGTAAATAGGTTCGGTATCCCTGGTACTCCATACCTGTAATCCCAGACTTTGGAAGAATGAAGCAGCAGGACTGCTGTGAGCTCAAGGCCAGCCTCATCTACATAGTGAGTTCGAGGTCAGCCTGAACTGAATTGTGAGACTGTCTCAAAAAATAAAGTTATCATCAAATGTAAACAGTGTTGAAATGTGCTATGTTTGCTTATCAAGTTAGCAACACAAATTCAAATTATATAGCTTGCAATACTGAATGTTAAGCAACTTAAAACTGGTAAAAAATGTAAAGAAGTACAAACTTTCAGATAGATTATACAGATAGATATAGATAGATGTGTCTTTTGACCTTTCAATTCAAAGCAAGTAAATGTGAGTAAGGAAATTATCACTCTTGCTCTTTAAAAATGTTGATTATGTAAGAATGGTCATGAAAGGAAAAAATGGTGAATAAATAGAAGCTCAACCTTCATTAATTAATGGTGTGTCTGGTGGATGAATATAATGCAATTATAATAATTTTGTTAGCTATGTCAAATGAAATAAACTATTGCATAATCTATATAATATAATTTCAATTTTGTGTGCCTAGGAGGCTAGACATGGAAATGTAATATATCAATAATTATTTCTGGTAGTCAACTTAGGAGGTTCTTTTTTGCTTATACTTTTCCATATTTGCTAAATCGTTTTTTACAAATTATTTTATAATCATAAAATTTAAACAATAGAAAAGCAAAAATTAATCATTATTGGGTCTTACAAAATAACATTGTCTATCCTCCCTTCCCCATAATTCTGTGCGCCCAACACAGAACGAGCTACCAAACCCAGGGATAGCAGCAGATGAGCTGACCTTTAAATTGGTTAATTCAGTTTTGGGAAAGTGACCTAACTGCTTTCATGGAGTCAACACTAATCAACACTTTTACACTTGTAGTGCGAGGCCATACAAAGAAGCAGAGCTGTGGAAATACAGCAGCGTAGTGGCTTGGGGCGCTGCGCTCCTGCACGCACCGGCTTTCCTGCCATGTTTAGCAGCGAAGACTTGAATTATCGCCCAGCTCAGCTTCTAGGTGGACAAGACTTTAAAAGGAAATTTTACCATAAGTATTTTAAACATCTTGTGAGAATTCAAGGTGTCCAAACTCTCCTCTTGACCAGAGGACAGAACTGAGTCTGTCCCTACCTTCTGCCTCACAGCTGTCTCCTCCTACGGCGGCCTCAGGCCCTTTGAGTTTTCCTTTCACATTTCACATGCCTTTTCTAGGGTTTAATGGGTATACATAGAATGAAAGTAAGATAGGAGGATCCTTTATGCTTGGAGTTTAAGTGATTAACCAGAAAATAGGTGCTTGTATTTGTTGTACACTCTATCCCTTATTAAAAATGTTTCTGGGAGATTAAATTTACCTTCGACATATTTTGAACTAAATTATTCAAATGTTGTAGTTAAAAAGGCCTAACTGAATAAGAGAGCTACTTCAGATAAAATTAAAAGAGGATGGGGCTGGGGAGATGGCTCAGTGGAGTAAGCGCTTCCTTGGCAAGCACAAGGGCCTGAGTTCAATCCTCAGTTCTGCCAAAAAAATACATAAATTAAATAAATAAATAAATAAAAAGGCTCAATCCCAGTTAAAATAAGAAGTGGAGTCTCTGTACTTAGAAGTAAATGCATGCTCTAAACACAACCATGCAATCTCAAATTTGGTTATTTCTCTGAATTAAGTACTGTTTAACAATATTTTTAACACTTTTTCTTTGTCACTACAAATCAAAATTATTTCCCCAGTAATTTCACAATGTTCCATTAAACACAAATTATGGTACAATGTTTTCCAAGTGCAGCGGAATCTTTAGTTCCTAGGGAAAAGAACGAAACTTCCAGATTGCTTGGCCTCTATCTCTAGAGCAGAGGTTTAAACTAATTCTCTGGGGCTGAATTAAACTCAAAATTAAAAATCATTTGGAATAGATTTAGACTTTTTTGAAAGATTACTTACCAACATATGAAATTAGGAGATTGGATTTTTTAAAAGTGTAGAAATGGGGGTGGTAGTCAAATAGCTCAGTAGATGAAAGCACGTGCAAGAAGGTTCAGGGCCTTGGGTTTTGATCCCCAGGCCTGCTGTGCTGGCTCTGTCCCTAGGGTGCTCTGAGATAGCAATTGAGACTGGGTGCCATGGCGCAGGCCTATAATCCCAGCTCTTAGGATGCTGTAAACAGGAGAATCACTATGAGTCTGATCTAGTAATGAGACCATGAACACCCTGTAGACCCTTCCCTAAAATATAAAAATAGTATAGAAATGGGGCTGGAGGTGTAGGTCAGTGGTTCAGCACTTGCTTGGCATGGGAGAGGCCCTGGGTGCTTTCTTCAGCACTGAGAAGAAAAGACAGGGGTGGGAGAGGGAAGAAGAAAAGGAAGGAGGAGAGAAGAAAGGAGAGGAAGGAAAGGGAAAAAAAAGAGAGGAGAGAAGATGGGGAAAGAGGGAAGGAAGGAAGGAAGGAAGGAAGGAAGGAAGGAAGGAAGGGGAAGGGAAGGCAGGGGAGGGGAGGGCAGATGGGGAGGGAGGGACTGAGGGAAAAAGCAAGATGGGGCCAGGGAGATGGCTCAGTAGAACAAGCGCTTCCCTGGAAAGCACAAGGGCCTGAGTTCAGTCCTCGATTCTGCAAAAAAAAAAAAAAAGAAAAGCAAAAAGTTGTCCTTGGACAATATCAGTGATATCTAATTTGAACCATTAAAATAAGGTAAGAACCAAAAAGACTAAAGAGTAGCCTCCTTACTCACTGAGCCTTCTGCCACACCGGCCAGAAATTATTACTGATTTTTTTTTTCCTTTTTAGGAAAAAAAAAAATATCATGCTGAAAGTGAAAAAATCCAAATAGTGCAAGATACTCCTGAGTATAACCTCCCTGTATCTGATGCCCAAACTGAGGAAGAAAATAATACAGGTCCTTGTGTGAAGTTTAAAAAAAAAAAAAAATCTGCCACAGAGAACAGAGAATTAATACCACCAGCCGCAAGGTTTCGTGGAATCTGTGGCAGGCCGTCATTCTCATGCACTGAAGAGCTTTGTGGGATGTGACTGTTGGTGGGGAAAGGGCCACAGTGCAAAAGTAACTTCTGCACTTAGAGTCCAGTGTTGAACACCACAGACTGAATTAATGCACCTCAGCTGGCAAGCTCAGACTAACCTGAGCTCCCTGTGATGCACAAATGAAACCTCAGGTGACAGAAGGTTGAATGAAGAGGAAGCACTGAAGATGGCCCAGGGACTTGCTTTCATCTGATTGATAAACATCACTGCCGGCCCACAATCCTAATGACTTCAGCACTCCTTTCTTCCATAGTCAGTAAAGCCTGCTCAGATGCAGAAAGATGAAAATCAAGGTCTTGTTTGGTATTGTTTTAACCTCCTCCTCAGAGGCGTTTATTTATTTATTTATTTATTTATTTATTTATTTATTTATTTATTTATTTATGGAAGTACCAGGGATTGAACTCAGGACCCTGTGCTTGCTAGGCAAGCACTTATCCTACTGAGCTATCTCCCTGGCATTGGTGGTATTTAAATAGGAATCTTGTGTTCTAGTTTAATGTGCTCATTTAACAAGACGGTCAACCCTCCATATCTGTAGATCTCCTGTCCATGGATTCAACCAACCATCAATCAGCAGTTATTTGCAAAAAAATATTTATCTGTACTGAATAAATGCAGGCTTTTTTCCTGTTATTATAGCCTAAACAATCTTGTATAACAGAGCATTTGTATTGCACTAGATATTATATTAAACTAGAAATTATTTGAAACCTAAGGTTGTATGAAAATATTATGTCACTTTATATGAGAGAGTTGAGATTTGAGTATCCAAGTGTGCAGGGGATGCACATCCTGGAACCGGGCCACTGACAGTGCCAAGGAAGCGGTGTAGGATGGTCATGGTGGTTTACACCACTGAGGACTTACTGCGTGCCAGCCACTATGTGTCGTTTTATTTTATTTGACTTTATTTGGTGCCAAAAGTTTAATCCAGGATCTTAGATTTGCCAGGCAGGCACTGTTACACTGAGCTATATTCCCAGCCCAAACTGCCCTATTTTAAAAAAGAAACTGTAGTTCTGAAGATTTAAACAACATGCTCCTCTCGAAGACAGTAAATGACCTGTTCCAAAAACCCCCTTTCAACCACTATTCCACAAGGGTGCTTTTTGGTGCCAGGGATCGAACTCAGAACCTTGAGCTTGCCAGGCAGGCCCTGATGCTGTTGAAGTATCTTCCTGGCACTGTACCATCCATTTTTAATGAGAATTAAAACTATGAAAAATAGGAATTGGTCCTAATCACAGACTGTGACGATAGACCAAAGAGTGGAAGCAGACAAGATTCAGTAAAGGTGAACACAGACTGATGAATTACTGAGAAAGATGTCTTTGAAGTTACTAACTACCACTGTATTGTATGATGAACAATAGCATACACAATACAAACCTCCAAAGAGATGTAGTATCAGGGATATTCAGACCACTCATAGAGATCTAACTAAATACAGAATATTCCTTCATTTCCAATATTTATGTAAACAATAAGAGCTTATTCTATGAATTATGTACTTAGGGGGCCATATTTTCCAAGTTTGAATAAGTAGAAGCAAAAAGTATATTTCAGAGGCATATGTTCCCAAGTGAAGTTTACACTATAACCTGAGCAGTCTTTCCAAAACAGAGCTGATCAAGGGATACTTTCTTGCATTCAACCAGATTCTCATATTTAAGAGATTTTAAAATGCTTAGCATAGTCATGCAGGGAATTGAAACTTTTTAAACTTACTTCCCTGGCCTCGTCTGCAATCACATTCCCCCTTGCTGGCAGTTGAGGGCATCCAGGGTCTACACATAACTGGGCAGGTTGGTTTCCTTGGGGCAGGTCAGAGCCCCACATCCAAGACCCCTCTTCGCTGTTGCTTCCCCCAACCAGGATATGAATTCCTAGTGTACAGAGGCCAGACAAGCCCCAACTGCCACTGTGTCCCCCACAGTGAAATAAAACCCTCCGAAGATGCAACTGCAGAGTGGAGAAGTCCACTGCTCTCCAAAGTTGAACCCTACTTTGGCTGTATTAGGAAGCTGGGTGTGGTGTTAGCGTTTTTATCTTGCTTTATTGAAATTATTTGGATAGGACTGGTCAGATAGCTCAGGGTACTAAAGCACTGACCTAGGCAGGCACAGGGACCAGGTTTCCATACCAGTGTGCCATACTGGCCCCACCCCTGGGGTGCTCTGAGACAGTGATTAATACTCGGCGGAGGGGTGGCACGTGCCTGTAATCCCAGAGCTTCGGAGACTGAAAACAGGAGGATCACTATGAGTCCCATCTTTGTAATGAGACCCTGTACTAAACACATTTAAAAAAGAAAGAAATTATTAGGGTAAAGAAAATATTTGTAAATTCAGAAAAGGCTGTGAGATGGACACCTTTGAAGCTGTGAATAGGAGATTAATGTCTCCCATTTATATTCAGCCTTCTTTAAGAACAAACCCTGATCTCGCCTCTTCTATTCTGTGACCTACTTTGTAGATCGTATCCAGAATATATTTTTACTTACTTTTCTGTTTGTTGTGCAGCTTTGCAAACAGGAAACAAACGTCAGGAGGAAAAGGATGTTTGCCTCTTTTTTACTGCTTTATCTCTGAAAAAGCATTGGGCACATGGCAGAAGCATTTCTCTTAGATGAATGAGTTTAGGTTAGTTTTCCTTGCCTAGAGATAGCAGGAAGAAAGCATTAGTTTATTTCTAAGTACATTTTCTTAAAATCCTATTCTGTAATTTTAGAAGACCTCACCGATGCCTATATTCTACTGTGAATATTTTCTTATTTTGTTTTTCACTTTTATGTACTTGGTACAAGGCCTTACTACTCAGCTCAGACTTGCAGCAATCCTCCCGTTTTCAGCCTCCCCAGCGCTGGGATTACAATGCACCGCCACACTTGGACTCCATCACCATCGCAGAGCACCTGGGGGCGGGGCCGGCGCAGCATGTGGTGCCGCTATCTTACCGGTCCTCTACTGTGAATATTTTAGGTTATGAGAAGCCTCCAAAATCTCCAGTGCATCAAAATCACCCGAGGGAAGGGGGAAATTGCAGTTCCCATAGCCAGGGAGGGAGCTCGGTGGCATAAGTGCCTGCCTGTCCCAAGTTCTATCCCTGGTACAGCAAAAATAAATAAGCAAATAACCATAGGAGACTCTGAATCTTCATCTCCTGCCCTGGTATAGGATAGGCCCAGGGATAGCGTTGAGCTTGAGTCTCAAGACCACAGTCTGAAAGACACTAGCTGCCCACAGTTGGTCTCTTCATACATGCCGGTTAGACTCAAGCTCTGTAGCAGAGGGCCTTTGCTACGCACTCTTGTGAACTTTGGCAAGAAATAATGAATATCCAGAAGACTGGCACCTTATGTCCCCATTTTTCAGACCCATCCCTGTCCACTTTCCGTCCACTACCACAAATACTTCTAATGCCTACCAGAGAGTGGAAAAAAAAAAAAAAAAAAAAAAACACAGAGCCAAGAAAAAAAGGGAAAGTTCACGCTGTTCCAGCGTCCAGCTGAGATGTCTCTGGCAAAGAAACACCTCGTGGCCTTTGCCTTAGCTCCGGGGCCAATAGTTGGCGACTTTTAGTCGCTTTCTGCTGGAGACGTGGAGGCTGAGGGAGAACATTCTCTCCTGGAGGAGGAGGCGCGGGGCGGGGCCTGAGCGGGGGCGTGGCCAGGCCCTCCGCGGAGCGGGGCGCGGGTCTGGCTCCTCCCCTCGGGGCGGGCCCAGCGGGAGGGCGCGGCGTTGGAGGGGGCTGCGGCACTTGCTCGGGTGAGAGAGAGGGTGGTGAGAGCTGCTCTCTTCCTCCCAGCCTCGGGCCATGGCCGGGGTTCGCAGCTACGAAAGCAGCCGCCCCTGGGCTCCTCGCCCCGCTCCCTGAGAGCTTTCTCTTCGCAATCTCTAGAAAAAACTGCGTGTGGTCTGCGGCCGCGGGAGAGGCGAGCAAGGATGCGCTGAGGACCGCCGGGGCTCAGGTCCCGAGCGCAGCCGTGGGTCCTAGCGCAGGAGCTGAGCTGCCTCCGGCTGCCTCGACGTCCCTCCTGCGAGCCTGCGGCCCTCCGCCTCCCTGGATGTGCAGAGAGAAGCTAGACATCATGATCCTAACACGTAAGCCAGCCCTGAGCCTAGCGGCCGGCGGCGGGGGCGTCCGCTGCGGAGGGGAAGGGCTCAGCAGAGGAAATGTCACCCGGCCTTGCCTAGTCGGCCACTGCCGCTCTTTGCTTTGGAAACGCTTGTTAAGGAGTCGCCCGAGCTCTAGGGCACGGAGGGCCTGTGTGTGAGGAAAGCAGAGGTCGGAGTTTGGAGAGGGAGGTTTGGATCGAGGTGTTACTGAACCGCGCATTGCCTGGGACCACGGGCCGGGTGAGCTGCGTAGGGCTGCGGGTTCGGAGCGCGCCGGGGTCCTCGGGGGCGCCAGATCCATGGCTCTGCCATTCGCACTGTAAATCCCAGGCGCTAGCCTCTGGTCCGAGGGGCTCAGCGGGGTGCCCTTGCTACTTATCTTATATTGCGGGACCGACCTGGAGAAGTTACCGTGGTACTTCAGCCTGCAAATCCAACTTCGGCGTTGATTTCAGAAACATTGTAGAAGTTAGTAGCACTGGCAAGTGTTTTGTGGCACTTTTGGCAGTCACCAAAAGTTTGTTTTAACTTCGGACCTCTGTGGAAACATTTGAGAGCTGAGCTTTAACTGATAAGTGAGCCAGGAAAGTCTGGGCTTGGTGACTGCCCGGTGCCTGGAGAATAGAGGCGCGCGTGTGGGGAGGGGCGCTTTTTCGCTGTGTCCTGAGCCCCGGACCTGGTTGCTGAAAAGCCCTAGGAGATGCTCCTGCCCTTGGGCGAGGACCCCGCGGAGCTAATCCCGGGCCGGGCCCGGGCCGGGAGAAAGGAAGGAAGCTCGTCGCCAGACTTTACTTATTTTTTGTACAGAGGCGACTGCATGTTGGAACCCTGCCCAACCTGTGTCCCTGACCCTACCTGCAACGTCAGGGCCGAGGCTTTGATCTTATGGGAGGAGTTGTCTCAGGCCACAGCAAACCTCCACCCTGCTGCGTGCGTTTATGTCTGCCCGTGGTTCACTTGTACAGCCACTGATGCGAGGTGGTGAGGCTGGCAGGGTCGGAATCCTGAGTCTACAGCTGGCAAAACCAGGGGGTGACTGGGCTTGGCTGTGCCCTCCGGCAACATGGGATAATAACTGTTGACAGGGTTCGAGGATCAGTGAGCTAGTACAAGTGCCTGCCAAGGTGTCTTGTATTGATATTCAGCAAAGTCTTCACTTAGGCTAATGAATGCCAAGGAAGCCTTTGCCTAAAGTCATTAATTTACAATGTGGAGCAAAAGAATTTTATGCCTTGACCTTTTTTTCTATCCCCAGTCTTGCTTTGAGTGGGTCTTTTTACATCCAACCTAGCCAGCGGGTGGGTTCATTTTCTGCAGTCAGAAGTTATCTCAAGCGCTTACTGGTGTTTCTGACGAACGCGGTGTAGACACCGTCATTCTTGGTGGAATGGCGTATATGACGCACATGGATAGAGAAAAAAAACCCACAGATCTAAAGCGTCTCAAATTACATTTCTTTTCCTTCAAAACGCTGTTTGCTGAGGGATGAGGGAAAATAATAGCCCAGCAGAAGGCAGCTCCCCAGATGTAAATCTATCAGTGGCTCCAAGAAGTTGACAAATTCAGCGTCCATCTGGACTGCAGGCTGGTCCTCAGCAGAGATAAGTTTCAAGCCCCAAGTGTGGAAGTAAAGGAGGCACCCAGTGCCATCTTGGCCTGCAGATTGCAGCAGATGGTCAGAGGGGCGCCTGGGAAGGCTGCAGCCCCTCTCATGGAGGAACTGAAGTCCTGAGGAAGTGTGTCAAATGGTTAGCAGATGTACGATCAAAAGTTATTTCAAGACATTTTCTGAGAAAATGTTGGCAGTTGTATGTATTCACTTTATTGTGGCATGCCAGATTCACAGCGCAGCCCAAGCCTGACCGCAGGCTTTTTTCATTAGCACTAGGGTTGGAGTTTTACATGAAGTACAGAAGGCCCTCTCCCAGCTGTTTGTCAAAGTTTGCTTCTGACAAAAATTGATTTTGCTGTAATTCAAGCTGAATGACATCTTTCACTAAATGAGCTGGAAGCTTAACGTGGCAGGGAGTTGGCCAGCTTGCTTTCCTCACTCCACAGAACTGGAGTAAGTAGGCTGCAATTTAAATCTCCCCGGAGTGGATGAGGAAAGAGTTTTGACGATTTGCATCTTAATGTTCCAATTGTAGATTTAGAAAAACTTACATGGTTAAGCAATGAACTATCACTAATCAAGGGCTATATTTCCAACTTTAATATACTGGGCCAATCAAATCAAGATTTCTCTGTGGCTCTAGGGGAAGAGGGAGACCCTTCCACCAGAGGCCTTTGTTTTTGGGTGTTGTAGTTCAGGAGACTGAACATTTTTACAGTGGGAGATATTTGGATACTTTTGGAAAATGTATTAGATTAATAGATGTTTTCTGGCAAAATACGCTGATTATATGAAGGGAATTTTAAAAGGTGTATAGTACTTAAACTCTTGTAGAAATATTGTGGGGCTTAAAGTTTATGGAGTGGCCCCAAGAAGATGCCTGAGGTTTGATGAGGTTCCAAGTAGTTTTAAATACAAAAATAAGTACTTGAGTTCCCCTGGATGTCCCCATGGAGATTGTAAACCGTTATGCAATGTTTAATTGAGAGCAGCATTTTTATGACTTAGGAGCATAAGTATCTAATTTGAAAATATTCAGGGAAGAGTGATTTGGTTCACAAAAATGAGGACGCCCGAAGTACAGTGAGTGAAGAGCATTGGACTCTCCTGAAGAGAGCCTTGTTCTAGACAGGATGGTCCACTATTGTAAACACAAGTTTCTCATGCTCAGCTCTCCTTCCTAGCAACAGGAAGACGGAAATGAGGCCATGCAAAAAAAAGAAAGATTCTGAAGGGCTTCAGACAATACTTGATCCACCCTACTATTCACCCTTTGCAGCTAGAAGACCTGCAGAAGTAAAAATAACTTCAGATGTTTCCTCTTCCTCCATGGATATTACCAAGTCAGTAGGCTGAATTCCTAGTACTTTGGGACATCGGAGCAAAACCTGGCCCCATGGTGTGACTGGTAGCCAGGCTCACTTCACATCAGCCTGTTCTGCAGGTTGTAGAGTACAGCTGGGGAGAAAGGTGATTTTCATTTTAGTATTCACACAGTCCACTTGCAGGATAACTTTAATTGCAGCCCAAGGGAGAGAGAATTGTTTTTGTTCCTAAACTTGGTTTTACCTCTGGATCTTTCAAACCTCATTTTTATCAGGATCTGTCCCTAACACTTAGTTTGGAGTTTGGGAACTATAATGCAAAGGAGTAATCTGTATAGCATTCAAAACTTAAAGCAGAGAGAAAGAAAAGGCCTGTTACCTTTCTGTGGTGGTCAAAGTCAAGTTACAATGCCAACTATAAAGTGTTAAAGTCTCTTCTGTCCTAAAAAAAAAAAAAAGAAAAACCAGAGATGACCAGTGGATACCTAAAAGCACAGATTGAACTAAAATTTACATATACCGTTTCTTATGTACACATACTTTATCACATAAGCTTAGTTTATAAATTACGCCCAGTAAGATAGTAATAGCATTAAGAGTGAAATAGGACAAGAGTGACAGTATGATATAATAGAAGTATTCTTATATCTATGAATTGTGTATTTCTGTAATTTTTCATTCGGTATTTTCAGATCCCAGGTGGCTGCAAGTAATGGAAAACAGGGACTACTGTAATCTGAGGTTGATAAGGCAAAAGGAGTGACAGTCCAGCTGAGGAGAGCCATCCCATCTGTCAGCACATTTTCCTTCGTGGCACCTTGTGTTATTATTAGGGATTATTCTGATCAATGATAATGGTTAGTGAGTTGGATGGAAGGGACTTTAATTAGCTCTGCTCTGTTTGAACCTTTTTTTCACCTGCTCTCTCTTCCTGCCTTCATAATTAATGCCAGACAGGAAGAAATCCCTGCATATTTAGCCAGTATATTTTTATAGATCCTCACAAGCAATAGTCATACTCTTCTAGAATAGCTCATAGAAAGCTCTACAATTACTTTGCAGGGTTTTTTTGTTTGTTTGTTTTGTTTTTGTCTTTTTTTGGTGGGGGGTCTCGTACTCACAGACAGACAGGGAGCTATATAGCATTAGGTTCTGGGAAGGACAAGTTAGTAGCTTTAACGTCCCATCACTGGGGTGTAGTGAGTAGAGACATAAGCCCCTGTCTTTTCTATCTGGGGAAAAGTTGGGATACCACTTTCTGAAAATATTGCCTCTATTGACCGACTGTACATGTCCTCTGTGAACGTATTTTTAAGGGAAATGTTTCAGCTAGGTGTCACTGAAAATAATTGAACATCATTTTGAAAAGTCTTTTCCTACTAGGAAATAGTTTTGGAACACCTCAAATAAAGCCTTGCTAAAGTCAAGCCAATACAGCAAAAATCAGTTTCTTTTGATCATGCACCCCCTGCTCCCAGACTTGGCTTCTTGTGGTTCCTTTCCTGTGTACCTCTGTCCAGTGGCCTTTTCATGCTTACCCCTCCTCCACCTCAAGACCCAGAGAAAAACCAAAAGCTAATTGAAGGTTGAGGATTGCGAACCTGAGTCCTCGGCTGCCTTTGCAGCCTCCCATCCACATTTTGTTCTCTCCCCTGCCCCACCCCCTGAGTGTCCTGTGGAGTTCGCTTCCTGAAGCTTGTCAGAAAGGCGCCTTCCTTCTGCAGGAGACTAAAGGATGTCTACGGGACAAAAGTTTTCCACACCCTGAAGTTGTAGCATTTCCCAGGCTTGAAGCACTTAGGAAGCCAGAAAGGAACAGACCTGGGGGGAAATGGCTGTGACCCATGCGCTGGGCTGCTCTGCAGCCACCCTGTGCCTTTGTCACACTCAAGTGACAAAAGAGAAGATGTTAAAATCCTAAATCTTACTTATTGCCTGGATCTGGGAAAATAATGGCCTCATTAGAGATGTAGTATATGGTATATGTACAACCCCCCTTCTAACTGTGTAGCATGGAAAAGGGATTTTTTGTAATGCCTGTATGTTTGTAAACATCATTCCAGCACAAATTCCACAACTGAGCAAAAGCCCGCCTAGAAGGGCAGGGCTCCCCCCTGTCTGCTGAGGGGCAGCTAAGGCTGAGTGGAGCCAGTGACTGGTCCAAGGTCGTGAGCGAGCTGAATGGAGCTGAGGCTCCCCTCCTCTGGGTCTGAAAACAAGGTGGGGACAGAAACAATGAGGATTCCAACGTGTCTGTGGGGGAAATTGATTTAGATGTAACTGAATTAAATTGTGACCAATTAGAGTTTGTCCTTAGAGGAGTAAGTGTTAAGAAAACAATTCCTTAAGTAGTCTAGAAGATAGGAAGTCTTATTTTTTTCTTCTTTCCTGGCCCAAAGCTGAGCATATCAGGGCCTGGGGATGTAGGTAGGCCATTTGCCTGGCATGGGCCTTCGGCTCAGCCTGGATCACCCCCAAAACAAAAAAACTGAGATGCCAAACTGAGTAGAGCCTCAGAAGTTACACACCGAGACCTGGAGTGGCTTATACTTTTGAATAGTATCAGCCATGCTTTTAATTTCAGTGAACAAGTGCAACTTGATATTTATTATAACATTGAAGAACTTCAGGTAAAAGCCAAGTACAGGAGAGCTGGTCTTAGCAAATAACCTTTGTGAACACACATAAAAATGGTCACTGAGAGCACTCGGGAGGCTGAGGCAGGAGGATTGTTGTGAGTTTGAGACCAGCCTGAGCTACAAAGTGAGCTTAAGGCCAGCCTGAACTGCATAGTGAGACCCTGTCTCAAAAAGACAAAAAAAAAAAAAGGTCACTGAGAAGTGTATAGGCCCTTTATGATGAAGACAGGGTCACTCCAAGTGTTTTTCCTTGAATACATTGTTTTAAATGATATGAGTCATATAATTTTAAGGCATCTGCTTCATTTCTCAAAAAATGAGGCCAAGAAAAATAAGGGCCCTTAGAAATATGTTATCTAGATAATTTTCTTTCTTGAAAGTCTTCTCAATGTATGCAGTTGTCATCTTTAAAGTACTTCCTATTGTAAGAACTATTCGAAACCATTTTCTTAGCGTAGTTTGAAAGTAAATATTTGATATAGAATACTTGAAATATATACTTGTAGGTACAGATAAATTTGTGTGCATCTGTGAGGTGTGAAATTAAATAGATGTAAAGGTGTAGTCTCCATTTCCTTGTCTGCTTGCAATTCTTTTGACCTGTTTGTGCCTGATGGCAGTAGGTACCAATTTATGATTAGTCCACAGAAAGTTTCTGTTCCTGGAAATCAGTGGGTCAGCACAGAGCCCTGTCACTCAGGGTTCAGATGAAAATGGAAGAAGGAGAGAGAGCACATATTTGATATGAACTTCCTATCTTGCCCTGGTTTGTGTGTTTTGTCCTAAATGATCCTCAAAGAGCATTTCAATCGATTCAGTTTCTCCATTGCTCCAGTGTCAAGAACCGGTACTTAATTCCAGGTGTAGGCTTGCAAAGTGTGTCTCTGGAGGCTTCCTTCTTTCAAAGCAAAACCACTATTAAGTTGTCATGGCATCACAAGGGGAAAAAGGTGTGTCTCCCCCTCCACACACTTTACATTATTTCCAGGAATGTTCTTTACTAGAAAGCAACCTATCTGTCTCCACAGATCAAGCAGGAGAGAGGTGATTGAGGACTTAAGAAAGAAAATGCCTAGCATCCCCTTTCTTACTAGGACTGAGAGCAAGTGCAGATACAAAAAGTGAGGGCACTGTGAGGCAGCCTGCAGAGCTCTAACCTGGCGGTTGCAGCTATGTAGCCGAGAGTCCTGAACATATTACCCCAAAACTTGATCATTTTTTTCACTTAAAAAAAGGAAAAAGATATAAAGCTCCAAAATGCACCTGGGAGTATTTAGTTCCTGGTGCACTGGAATCCATTACGCTGCTTTACATGGGAGAGCATTGTGAATGACCAGGGAACATAGTAAAATTCTTGAGCATTAATATGTGCTGAAATGTTATCCTGTGCCAATTAAACTATCTTAGACACACACATAGATGCAAACTTTTGGTTTGGTGTTCTCTAGAATATTAGCACACTATTAATGGGACAAATCAGAAAATCCTTTAAAAATAGCATTTATGATTTTAACAATAAAAACTTAAATAGATTTACAAGATTGAGAGGATACTCAGGGACATTTCTAGTAACTGCATAGCATAGTTCATCATGGTCACTTTGGTAGCGGACAAAGCATTTTAAAACTTGGGATAGATAGAAGGGTGTCAATCTACGTCACTTGTGCTTGAAACTCTTCAGTTTCATAAACGAGGAGTGATAAAAGTGTGTTTAAATATTTTAAAGATTCATTACAGAAAATAATATAAGAAGACACATAACCACTAATCCACCTGAGAATATCACCCTTGCTTCAAACACATCCTATAATTCTTCCCACTTCCTCAGGCAGCTCCGGAAGCCCTTTTTCATGAATGTCTGCAGTTGCATTGTAAGAGCTGCCTTCATATGCTGGATTTATTGAATATGTTTAAACTTTCATGTTCCTTTTCACATTGGTGGGGGGAGCCGGAAGAGGAATGCTCCTACACCCAGTGAGCAGGTGAAGGAGGCACCTGTGATGTTTCTATGTGATGTAAATTCCCATAGACATTTGGAATCAATTTCAGGCAGCTAGGAAGACTCAGGAAAGACTTCCAGAGCTACTTGAGAAGGTGGGGAGAACGATGGCTAAGTGTGTTTGGTATCAGGAAGGGCATTTTGAGGAAGATGAGCAGTAGTGTGCCCCGTGCTGTAATCACTTTTTAAATTTTTATTTAGACATTCACTGTATGTTCTGATCATACTTTATGCATGTAAATACACATGCATGTCTTATACCTTAACGTGTACTTATGTTTAAGCATACTCGTACACATATGTGGATGTGTAAACCAGGTTACCTTGTAAGACGTATTTATTATTAGGACTCCAAATCAAAACAATTGAGACCATTTGACTAAAATGAAAATCATATCAACAGTTAATTTCTTTTTTGGAGGGGGTACCAGGAATCAAACTCAGAGCCTTACACTTGCCAGGCAGACACTGTGCCGCTGAGCTAAATCCCCAGCCCTATACTTCATTTCTTTATGTAGCATATGCTTATTGAGCAGCACCTCTGCCACCAACTAGTATAGGTGCTTAGGATGTATCAGAGAATAAAGTAACAACAAAAATGCTTGCGTGGAATTGGCAGAAGAAAGACAGTGAACATAACAAAGAAGTACTGCAGAAAAAGAAAAAAATACAGGAGGAAAAGCAGTGGAGAGTGGGAAGAGGCTGCCGTGTCCAGATCCATGGGTGCAAGCGAGATTACCAACAGGTGGGGCAGTTAGGACTGCAGGGCAGACGGTCCAGATTAGGACTTGTGTTTTGCCTCTGAAAGGGTCTCATTGTTGCAGCCTGCGCAGAGTCACGTCGGACCTAGCAAACAAAGGGACCTTACAAGAGCTCTTCGGAAACAATCTCATTCCTGACTAGAGGAAGAGGAATCATCAGGCACCCTGCACCCAACCAAACTGCCTCACACACGGCTTCCTGTTTCTGGGCAGGAACTTGGGTCTTTGATTGTTCCTGAGTGTAGTTGGCAGCACACTTAGTTCAATAAATAAATATTGAGTGAATGGGGAAGTGGAGGGTTTGGCATCACTTAAGTATGCAACCAGGCTAGAATATGCCTCCTGATGGCTTTGGTTTGCTACTGCTCAGCCCCAAAGCTAAAACTCTGAGTGAGTGGTTGACCAGTCACCCAGAAGCTTCCTAACTCTGTTAGTTGACCTTCAGAATATGTGAATATGTGCGGGATATGTTTGGAATTTTTTAATCATTTAAGGTAGGAATGCTGTATTTGCTGTTGAAACCTGTGCTGTGATTAGATAGATAATGTTAGCATTTAATAAATATTAAGTATACCTTCTCCTTCTGCTAGCTGACTTAGCCCTCCTCAGAATGCATTTTACATAGATAGCTCCTGATAATCAATCTCTTGCAGTTATATGCATGTTTAACGCTTATTTATGTGATGTCAAAGAGAAAGGATTCAAGTTATGATACTTAGTCTGCATTTGAAGGAGGGAAAATATTAATGAACTGTTGTTTTTCTTTTGCATCTTCAAACAAATAAATGTATATTCATTCCAGTGCGCAAAAAGGAGTCTTTCAGCAGGAATTAAGAGACAGGAAGTGGGAGGGGGTGTTGCAGGCAGAAAAGAGAATACAGGCCCTGAAGACTGAGAGCCCCGGCTGTCCTGGGAACGCTGAGTGTCCCTTCAGAGACCTGCCTCCCTGAAGGCTTTGGGACTTTGGTGGGGGGTTAGGATTGTGTGCCTGAGTCAGTAGAAAGTCGCCAAAGAACAATGAAATAAAACCAGTGCGATGGTTCAGGGATCCCCTTGGACCAGGACAGACTCATTGGGGGCGGTATGTATGGCTTATCAGTGGGTTCAATTAAAAGGCTGATAAGATATCCAGAGAAAGAGAAAAAAGGACAAAGGGCAAGGAATATAGCTCAGCAGCACAGCACCTGGCTGGCAAGCGCAAGACCCAGAGTTCAATTCCCAGTACCAAGAAAGAAAGGAAGGAAGGAAGGAAGGAAGGAAGGAAGGAAGGAAGGAAGGAAGGAAGGAAGGAAGGAAGGAAGGAGGGAAGGAAGGAAGGAAGGAAGGAAGGAATTTGAGAATTGTCTCCAGAGTTACCAATCCTGGCTGTTTAAGCATATTTAGGGTATCAATAAAATAATGGCCAGACCCTCCTACATCCGAAATAGTGTCTTTCCCTCAGGGCTGAGAGTCACTGAGATCCCCTTGTCTTTTTCCAAGTATTCAAGGCCTCTCCAGTGAGCTGCCTACCAAGTAAAGATGCACTCTTATTAAAGCCATCCTATTGGTTCTGCCTTCATGACTGCTACACAAGCCATGCCTGGAAAAGTCAGGAGGATTGATAAGGAGCAGCTTTTTTTTTTTTTTTTTAAGGAATCTGAATCACTCAGGGGCAGGAATGAATGTTGGCTTGCTTCAGAAAGCCCCGCCTGCCCAGAAAGAGCTGCAGTGACTTTCTGTCATGATGAAAGCACCCATCTGTCCATGAACTTTTCTCACAAGTCTGCCATAGTCAGAAAACCCAAGCAATGGGGGATAAACACTTGAATTTTTCTAACATTCCTCTAGTTCCTTAGAGTTGACTGAAGAAACAAACTGGTGTAACCTGTACATGAGCCCGTACTTTGGTGACAGACTGAGAGGAAGGGAAGAAACCTTAGAGATCTCGCTGTGAAGGTAAAGCCGGTGGAAACATCCTGCTGTGCCTAGACCCTTAGCTACTGCTTAGCAGGACTGCGTCACGAGCTCAGCAGAGTGATGACAGCCATGGGTGTAGCTGAAGATAACAGCATCTTAACGTGCAAGTGAGCACAACCTGACCACTCCCAACCTTACACCAGAGGGTCTCCCAGCCCTCACTGGACTACACATAGAATGCTTTGTGAAAGGACCAAAGACTAAAGCTGATTCCAATAAAAATTTCCTGTTTCCTCTTTAATACATTTGTGTGTTGCTTGCTCAGAGAAAACTCACATAAAAATATTTCATTGTATTTCCATTGTGCTTTTAGTTTCTAATGGCATTTCTGACCAGTGGGGGATTTATTTTTTAATCACCCTCATAATTTTTCTGCCACCATCCATATGTATTAAAGCAAAAATTAGACCCCCCCAAACAGAACCAGTTAGAATCTCCAAAATGAGCTTAGGGAAGATCTTAAGAGAATTGGAGCAGTAGGTATATGGTTTTCTTTAGTATTTTAAACTTTGTTCATTGCTATGTATTTTTTTAAGGAAGGAACTTATATTGCATGAAGAAACACATTTCTGTAGCTTTTTTCCGCTCTCTCACTGCGGCATTTGGATGTTAGGAAGCTCATTTTTAAGGAGAGTTAATCATTCCTCTGCCTGCTTCTTAGCATCGTTTTATCTTGTGACTGACAGTAGTGCCCCACATCTCAGGTCAGTCAGTCTGCATGGTACATGAGAGCGTGTGCATTCAGCACTTAGACAGGACTTTGTGTTGGACAGAACCATTTAGGTAGAAGCTTTTGAAGAGTGAAATTTGACCTTGAAGGGTGGGAGGACATTTCATCTTGGAGCAATTACAGAGTGCTTGTGAGCTGAACACCAAGTCACTTTGGCTAGGAAAGTGGATTACAGAAAATTGAAAATGTGAAGTTGGAAGCCCTGTTTAGACCCAACTCTAGGCAATGTGTGAGGGAGAGATGGGATCAAAACTATAGATCAAAAGTTTAGAGAGCCCAGCCCAGGTTTCATAGAGAAGAGTAAAAATAGCCCCAAATGAGGAAGTGGAGCTGGAAGCTGTTTCCTACCTGCCGAGGATGTAGATTTAGGTTCATTTCACAGTAAACATAATACATGAACAAGAGTGATGTCTACAAGTTCCATTAAAAAAAAAAAATTGTGATAACTTTTTAGAGTTTTTTAATTTTGATTTCCATTGAGTTAAGTTCTCATTTGTTCATAAAGCAGGGTAATATTTCAGAGTTTGAACATTAGCAGTGCTTGTCTACATCCTGTTGTTTTATATCTAAGAGGCAAGCATTCTCATCTAAGAGCCAGATGAAGAAAAGGGAGGATCAAATTACCTCGTCTCTGTGGTTGTTGAAAATAGTTTTTAGGGCTGGGTAGATGGCTCAGTGGAATAAGTGCTTCCATGGCAAACACAAGGGCCTGAGTTCAATTCCTGGTTCTGAAGAAACAAATAAAAAAGGAAAAGAAAATAGTTTTTAGCTATTATACGAGCTATTAATGAAATTATCTGCTGAAGAAGCAAACCTATACTCATTCACATTTCTGTCCCACCTAGTGGCAAAGGAACTAGATCAACTTTTGGTTGTATGACAGCTTTTTTTTTAAGTGGTAGAAAGTAAGAGTGCCAAGAGATCAAAACGTTTGTATGTAACTGAAATTATGTGGGCACATAAATAATACATGTAATTTGTAAAGTACTATAAAAATAGATGTGAAAGATTTTTAGAACCATGACTTACATCTTTCATGCCTCTTAATATGAAACTGTTTTAATAAGAAAATCAGGTGGCAAAATCAGCTGGTGAATTGGTGTCTAATGAAGACATTTGTATGTACATCCTCTGATGTCCCATCTAACTATTGTCAAAAAAGGATGGACAAGGGGCGGGGAAGATAGGTCTAAGTGCCTGCCTGTCAAGTGCGAGGACCTGAGTTTGATCCCTAGCACCACATGCTGTGCTGGCCCCAGAACCCAGGTGCAAGAAAAATCAGGCCTGGTGACACACACCTGTAATCCCGGTGCTAGGAAGGTTGAGACAGGAGGATCACTACAAGTCTGAGCTGCATAGCAAGAACTTGTACCAAATAAATAAATAGAGGATGGACATTGAGAATTACAGCTGATGGCTTACTGAGTAAAATATAAAAAACACAAGCATCATTATCTTTTGTAACCCAGTTGTCCAACGTCTGACAATCCATTGAGTGGCTTCCCAGGACCTAAAAACTGATATATTTAAAGTATTATCTAAAACAGCATAATTTTCTTTCTTTATATCTCCAAGAGTAGGAAAAGGACATGGAAATAGCAGAAAAAGTATGTTCTTCCTTCTTTAAAATAAAATGTTGAGCTTTTATGTGTTTCTTTTTCCCAGAAGTACAGTTTTTCTAGATGGTATTTCTTTTATAAATTTATTTAAAACTTCCTGAGTTCCTTCTGGCTAGGCATGGCGACAAATACATGAAAATCTGTTAAACTCTAATAATTCACGTGGATACATTCTGTCTGTCCTTTTCTTCAGTACAAACATTACACTTGCCCGACATATCTGCCCTCCATCCTTCTCCCCAGTCTTAGGTAAATAAATAAATACCATTTCATTTCTTCACTGAATGACTCAGGAAAGTAAACTTGTCTTTGCTTTTGCATTCAACTCCACAAGTGTTTTTATCCCAGGTATTAACTAGCTTGGAAAATCTGGGGTTGTTTTTCTCTTTGGTGTGCTCGGTAAAGACATTCCTCCCCACTTTAATGAACTTGAGTTTCTTAATTACTATTCTGGAAAAGCCAGTGAACTCATGAAATGCTAGGTGGAAACTATTGCTTTGAAACTGTCAAGTTACTTACACAGAAGTCAGTTCTGTATACTTTTCCTAATATTGACCATTGGCCTCACATCTAGTTCTAAGGAGAGATGCTTAATTAAGACTCTAATCTAGGATGATTTAAGCAATGTTGAGATGCTTGTGAAGAAGTAAATAGCCACATTTAGGAAGAGGAGTTGGGAGGAATATTCTTTGTGTAAACAAAAAAAACTAATTAATGTGTTCAGGACCTCCTCTGTGAGTCAGTTTTAACAAGAGTGTAAATATGCGCTCCAGTGAATTTTAACACCTAATGTCAGTTACTCTTGGCCTGTTTGTTTATCAATACTATCTACAAAATGTTCAACCTCAGAGAAACAAGAGCTTTACTAGGCATCTCAGCTTGCCAGGACTGAAGGCTTTTGTGAGATTATTCCCCTTGGGTCTGTGAAAGCCTGAGGCCTTCTCTTGCAGGATGAGCATCCTGCTCTGAGAGGCAGGGCCCAGCATCTGGGGCCTGAAGGAGGAGGAAGATAGAGTATCTTTTCAGCTCAGACAGCACAACTGGAGACCCTATCTCAACATTTTAAAAAGACGCAGGTCAATGCAAAGGCCCTGCGTTCAATCCCCAGTGCTGCAGAAAATAAATAAATAGCCCATCTGGACCACAAACTCTTTTGGAGGGTAGGGGGCAGAGTTCTGAATTTCTCAGGTATCAGGTATACTTGTTGAAATGAAAAGTAAATCCAGTTGGGCCAGCCAGACTTAAAATTAGTTGTTCAGTCTCTCTTTGGCTTTCTCATGGGGCTGTGATTTTAATAATCATTTTAACCTGAGCGCATGAGAAACAGCAAGCGAACCGATTGCCCGGTTTTCTTTAACGTGAAGATTCATAATCATACACACTTGAAAAGAGTCTGAAAACATTCATCAGGATTTAAACTGCTTGAATTAAAGAAGCGGATTTTTTTTTTTATTTGAACAACTGGGGGATTGAACTCAGACCCTTGCCCTTGCCAGGGAAGCGCTTATTCCACTGAGCTATCTCCCGGGCCCCCAGATTTTTTATATTTGCCTATCCGTGTTGTCTACAGAAGTCACACTTTGTTTATATAATGCAATAATGTCATTTTATTAAGAAGAAGAAAAGCATGCTGAGGTGCATACAGGTAACAGTTTTGTCTTCTGTTCTAGAAATTGAAGCCAAGGAAGCTTGCGACTGGTTGCGAGCAACTGGTTTCCCACAGTATGCACAGCTTTATGAAGGTAAGCCAGAAATACCACTTTTCTTTAAATTGATGTAATTTTAATCTTTGATTCAGGGTTTATAATTATTTATTGATCCATGATTTATTTCTAGACATGTTACAGATCAATTTGAATAGTGAAGTATTTCACTTAAAAACATAATTAGATGAGCACTTGAGACCTCACATCTCAAAACAATGGCCGGGACTTGGTAATGACATTCACCTTTGTGCTCTGACTCGGTCCTCCTCCCAGAAATTGCCAGCATTCTGAAACCTCTATTGTTTGCTTGCTTCCCTTTTGTTTTTTACTGTATGTCCTAGAAAGTACCTTTTGATAAAGTTCTCTTTACCTTATTGAAAGGGGTACTATGATGTTTGTATTCTCGGGGGATTTAATTTTTTTGACACTTAATATTGTGTCAGTGTTTTTCTGAACTGAGTATCCCTACAGTAACTTCGCTTTAACTGCTCTACGCGATTTCCACCTTGTGAGTAGACTGCCACAGTGCATTCCTACCCGTCTTAGTAATTGCTCTGTTGCTGATACACAACACTTGACACCTGCAGCATAAAGCGGAGATCTGTTTCGTTGCATAGTGTGTAGAGGTTTCAATCCATGCTCGCTCCAGAGTGGTTCCAAGGCAGGGTGGTTTAGCAGACGGAAAAGTTCATGTTGTGGCAGTCAGGAAGCAGGAGGGGATCAGGAGGGGATCAGGAGAGGAAGAGGAACAGATGCCCTTCCGGGCCACACGTGCAGTGACCACCTGCTCCCTCCACGGCTCACCTCCTAGCATCACACTCAGCTATGAACTCTTCCGTGGACAAATCCAATAATGTGTGTGCACACCTGTGGTCCAGCCACCTCCCTAAAGCCCACCCATGAATGTGTGAGGATCTGGAGGATGTCATAGATACAAGCCATGATGCTGCCCATATTCACATTTGTAGACATTATAAGTTCTGCAAATTCAAGGCTAGCCTTGGAAATTTAGGAAGCTGTGTCTCAAAATAGAATTTTTTAAGTTTATTTTGTTAAAGGGCTTGGGATGTAGCTTAGTATAAAGGCACTAGGTACAATCCCTAGCATAAAACAAAACTGCTGCTTTGAACATTTTAGTATCTATCTCTTGCAGTACATATGTGTGTGTGTGTGTGTGTGTGTGTGTGTGTGTGTGTGGTAATTTATCTTGTACATACACTGAAGAATACAGCTACTGAATAGAAAATAATAGGTACAATTTTAGAAGGAAAACCTTTCTAAAGGTTTTCACTCCTACCAATAATATATTGATATTGTCAGATTTTAATTTTCATTAATCTGGTGGAATAAAATGGCATACAGAGTTTAGCTTCCAGATCCTTAATAATTAGTAAGTTCTTCACATCCTTTGGTCATTTATGTTTTGCTCTTCTGTGACATATCTCAGTCCTATTGCTCTCTTAAGTTGATTATGCTTTTCTAAATAATTTGAGAGAAAACTTTAGTTGGGTCATGAGTCACAGATAACGTTCCTTTGGCTTGTAATTGTACTCCCCTTTTTAGAGTGTCTTTTGATTAGTGTTATTTTTTTCCCATGCTATTTATTTTTTTGGTTAGGAGGAAATGAACCTTCTCTTTACTTTTCCTTAAATTAGAATCTGGAAGAAATGTCTTCTATGTAGTCTTCTCCTTAGTGCCATGAGAGTCACCAGTGCTGGCCAGAGGGTGCAGATCATTCATGTCCGGCTGCTTTTCTGAGCTTCCTGGTGTCCGGGCAGTTAGCCTGGGCACTGTGCATGTTGGGATAGCTAAGGTATTCACTTCAATGAGAGTTCTCTGATCCTCTTCATGAAATCATTTAGAAATCATTGCATTGCGCTGGGGATGTAACTCAACAGTGAATTAATTACCTGCCTGGCAAAAGCAAGATCCTGAGTTCGATATCTGTTACCAAAAATTAAAATAGAAGAAAGCAAAATTAAAAAAAAAAATAATTGCATAATTCTTTTTGAATTATTGAGTGCTATTTTATGGATAATTTTCAAGCAACATTGGGTGAATAGAGACCTCTAATTTACAATACCTGATTTCTTTCTGAATGTCCAAATTGACTCCATGAAATTTTTGTTTGAAGTTGGATGCTGAATTTATTGTTCAATTATCAAAAAAATTTATTTCAATTTATTTTTCTTCTTTTCTTCAGTTATTTGATCAATACCACACTTATGATGATGCCGTTGCTTATCTTGCCTTTGGAGAGAATTTTTGATCCGTTAAGTGGCTTTGGCTAGCAGTAGAGAGGCAACAGCATTTAATGAGATTTCCATTTCACAGCACTCCTGGAGATAGGGAAAGATAATTGCATTTGCAGTGGCTTTAAAGTTGCTAGCCTTTTGTTCTCCTGTTTAAAAATTAAATTTCCTTCAATTATGTCCATTCTTGGTGTTGATTGGTGGCCAGGTGGCACCTTCCTGTGACAAGTCTGTTTCCTGAGATGCAATTCCAGTCTGTCTGTCTTCTTTCACAGTCATGGAGCACAGAGTGGTCTTCATGCATGCCGTGTTGTGGTCCCGTTGTGGCTCTAAGTTCTTTGAAGCATGAGCCCACTTTTGAGGTGCGCCCCCATGGTTGTGGGCTGTCATTGTCCCCTCTCTTTGTGGCCCCTGTGTACAGGGTGAGCACATCCACAGCACACACCAGCCTGCATTCCTTGTCTTCCTGTGCAATGTTATTTTCGTCCTTGGCAGCTTTACACTTCCTGCCTTTAAACTCATGCTGGAAGCTGGGCTCAGAAAGCTTCTATGCATCAGCAAACTTATCGTCTTTTAGAAAATAGTTCTTTCAGAAAAGAGTGGAAGCAAAGAAAACTATTGATTAAATTCTCATTTAGTCACTGCTGGATTTGTTTAAAGAAAAAAAAAAATCAAAATTACAGTTAACTTGGGTCAGGAAGGTAATCTAAAATACAGCCCCAGGTATACCAAGTTAGAAGTTGCTAAGATAACAGTTGCTTTCTCACATATACTTAACAGGCATATGACTCTTTAATTCACAGTTATAGATATAATGTTATACCCTTTTGAAGTATTAACTTGTTTGTTAATGTTGACTCTATTAATACAATTGCATGTCCCTTCTTGATGGGGATCCGTTGTCTGGGTCCCGTTTATGAACAGCTGCATTCTCCCATAAGTCTCCTCTGGTATTTCCACTAAGACAGAGCCACTACTCATTACTCATTTGCCTAAGAGAGACTTAGTCTGTACATGCTTAAAGAACTCAGGCCCATGTGCTTGCTAGGGAAGCGCTTATTCCACTGACCATCTCCTCAGCCCTCTTGTGCTTTTTTGTGTTAAGGGATCATTCAGAATTCTCTCAAGAAACTGTTTTGAAATACAGCCACCTTGCTGTGCTCAGAGCCTGTCGCTGCTCTCCAGCTGCCTCCTATGGAACCCGCTTTACCACCTACATTATCTTACACCCCTTCCCCGGCTCTAGTAACCACTGTTCTACTTTCTGTGAGGGAAAGAAATTTTGCTGTTGACTTTCCACTCTTCAGTCTCATACCAGTTCTTTTTTGTGCTGAGAGTATTGAACTCTTCTACAGATTAAGGGATTTGGAGTTCTGTTATCCTGCAATCACTTTATAATTTGGTTTCCAGAGGGAGTTAGATAATCTCCCCAAGAAGCCATATTGAAGTACAATACTTGTTTTAAAATACTATATTTTGACTTCTCTTTAACTCTTGATATCATACAGATGGATTAGCCCCATGACTATGACTTGCTGCTTTTTCTTTAGATCTTTCTTTGGCCAGGTATTATTGCTTTTTTTTTTTTTTTTTTTTTTTTTTTTTTTTTTTTTTTTTTTTTTTTTTTTTTTTTTTTTTTTTTTTTTTTTTTTTTTTTTTTTT